>PVHY01008553.1:0-60904 GCA_004024945.1 Uropsilus gracilis | reverse complement strand
GAGGAGAAATGGGGGGGGAATGGGGGGAGTGGGAGGGCCCCTCCATCTCTCTCTTACCTCTTATTCCAGCTAAACTTCAGAGCAACCAGAATAGGTGCAACAGCAACCCCATCATAGAACGGGTGAGGGACCAGGCAAAAGTCCAGCCCACAGACCTGAGCTGGACACAGCAGATGGACAACCAAGTGAACCAGTACAAGTAAGACCAGAAAAACAACCACAGAGACACGATGTCACCACGCGCACTTCTACACTCGCCGGGCCAAAACCCAGGATTTCATTTTGGAGATATATTCAAGGAGAGCAACACACCCTCTCCTCATTATGGGAGAGGAGAGGATGACCAAAGAGGGGATAATGGGCCCCAGACCAAAACTGCAAACGGAAGCAGAGGAGATAATCTTCAAAGGCCACTCGCAGAAGCCTGAACTCATGAACCGGGCATGGTGGCTCGTACCTGTAAGCTTCAGCCTATGAAGTGGCGGGGGCTAGGGATCGCGGTTCGAGTTCCGCCTGGGACCGTAGCGAGACCTAGTTCCAAAAAATAGCTGGGCGTGGTGGCGAGCGCCTGTCATCCCAGCTACCTGGGAAGCTGAGGCTGGGGATGGTTTGAGTTCCATGGTACCCCAGGCAACGAGAGCCTGCGGTTCCACGGGCAAAAATAGCGAGACCTAGTCTCAAAAAGTAAATTAAATAAATAAATAAATAAACAAACAAATAAATAAACAAATAAAAGAAGCCTGAACTCAGAGAAATTTCTTGGCCAACACTGGCTGGGGGCAAGACCCGCTAAGGCTGACAGCAGAGCCATAAGGAAAAGCAGCAAAGCAATGGAGATGGGATTGGATTGGAGAGGACGGCCTGCAGCAAGAAAACATGGACAGATCACAAACGAATATAACCTGGCCACCCAACGCAAACTTAAGACTGAAAATCTAACATCAAGGTTCGCCTGGACCCAACAACGCAGTCCCTCACCCAGAGAAAAGACATTACCATAGGAAAGAGATTAATGGACTCAGCACAGCTAATAAACAACAAAGAGTGGGGTGTGAGAGAATGGAAGGAGCACCAGAGGGAGGGGGGAAAAATATATAACAGAGAGGTTGTAACACAAAGAACAAAATAAAATAGTATATATTAAAAAAAAAGATAGGTGCTGAGAAAATATGATTAACTTGGACAATCTGAGAGCAACAATCTTTTAATATTTCAAGGGGTAATAGTGGCATATCAACTTAACATGGCCTTAATAACTGAAGTACAGATTATATTGGTAAATTGGAGGTATTCACACTGAGGTTAATATCAGTTGTTGCCAACTAAATTTTTATTATGGGGGAAAAATGACTTTTTTTTTTTTTTGCTTATATTTGTGAAATTGGATGCTTAATTTGGATCATACTTCTGGCTGGAATAACCAAGCAAATTAGAAAAAGGAACTTTGATGATGTTTATAATACAGTTTTATTTTTTAACAGAAAAAGTACACTCACACACACACATGTCAAAACACTGAGGTTATTTATGTTGAATTTTCTTTATTTTCTACATGAAGGGCTTTTAAAAATATTTAAATAGACTTATTATTACAAGCTTCTTGCTTTCTGGAAGACATGTTGTGTTACTATTCTTTGCATCTTGCTCACATGTCCAAACAGAAGATAAAGTCTCGAATAGTCCACTGCTACTACTACAGAGGAATGGATGATGATATTAAAGGGAAAAGATGCTAACTTTTAAATTAGAACTAGAACTATTTATAGAAACTACACATCTTCAAAATAAGTATTCCATACCTAGCAGACAGAAAGAAGACACTCTTAAGTAACTTAATAGAGTAATATGACAGGAATATGAAAGATAATTCACATAGAGACAGAAACAAGGACAAACAGAAATACATGTTTGAAGTACATGCACACACTTTAATTCAATGTTGAAATGATTACTTTAAAATAATTTGTCCAGCTGGGGCACTTCTGGAATGATGGAATAAGGACCCCAAGCATACACAGAACTCATAAAACAGTGACAAAACTGGCAAAAATTGTCAGTCAGCTTTTTATAACACTGGAACTTAACTAAAGGCTTGTAACAACCCAAGTAGTTATTAATGAAAATGGCTAAATTTTAGTAATAACAATGAGATTTCTGGTTCACTTGCCTTAATTCTAAACTTTATGACAGATTTGAAATCCAACAGCTTCACAATTATAATAGCCTGGAAACCAGCAGCTAGCAGCCAGAAGGCAGACCAGGACTGGAGCAATCCCAAAGTATCAGCCCCAGAAAACTGCTACTATTTGCCATGTCAGGAGGCCTGATTAAAAGCTCCATATCAGGGTTTCATTTCTTTGACCAGACACAGAGCTTACTCTGCACAAATAGTATTATCCCCAGGAACTTTACAAAAAATTGATCAGTGATGACTGTTTAACAACACAGCTGTCTAGGGTGGTATTACTCACTGAAATGAACCAGAAGCTGACCAAAAAGTGTGAAAAGGAAAATCTGGGGAACGTAATGTTCAAAGAGAGCTATGAAAAGCTCTGACATGTTCATGGCTATCTGAAAGGCAAGCACATGCCCAAGAAAGACTGAGAAAATCTGTTTACTAATTATCATGAGGATCCCTTGGAGTAATGAAAGTATCCTTAAATTGATTTTGGTGATTGGTATACAAACATTCACACATAATATCTAAGCATACTCTTATTGGTTAACCATGTTTTTGAGCTACATTTTTTTTTTATTGCTGAAGAATATTTTATGGGTATACCGTTTTCATTATCCATCAACTTATGAAACTTTTAAGTTGCTTCTCCCCTTTAGTTCTTTAAACATTCATATAAAAGATTTTGTGTAGACATATGTTTTCATTTCAGCAACTCTAGATTAAACCAAGCAAACTAAAATAGCATCAAAAAGATTGAAAATTGAATAGTTATTGGAACCATACAAAAGTAGGCCTGCAGGCTGGGCACGGTGGCTCGTGCCTGTTAAGCTTCAGCCTATGAAGTGGCCGGGGCTACAGATCGCGGTTCGAGTCCCGCCTGGGGCCCATAGCGAGACCTAGTTCCAAAAAATAGCTGGGTGTGGTGGTGCGCGCTTGTAATCCCAGCTACCTGGGAAGCTGAGGCTGGGGATTGCTTGAGTCTGTGGCACCCCAGGCAACGAGAGCCTGCAGTTCCACAGGCAAAAATAGCGAGACCTAGTCTCAAAAAAAAACAAAAAACCCACAAAAGTAGGCCTGCAAATGCAGGCCAAGATCTGCATGCTAATTTAATGGGCAAGTACTGGTGAAACTAAAAGATTAAACAGGTCCTAAGGTTTCCAAAAATTATAGAAAGATAATAACAAACCACCTACCAAGCCAAAAATCACTCAACCTGAATGAGAAAAAAACAATAAGCTGACACAAACACAGAGATGAATGGAATGTTATCAGTATCTGAAAAAAGATTTTAAAGCTGGCATTATAAAAATACTTCAATTACAAATTATCTTGAAACATGTGAAAAAATTGGCAAATATAAGTTATTAAAAATGAAAATTACAGGAAAAGTACAATAAAATAAATTATAAAAATCATAAATGTGCTCAATAGTAGAGTGGGGGCAGTGGGCAAACTTGAGGACAAAAAATGTAATTTATGCCACTGAAACAACAGAAAATAAAGTGAATAAATAAGAGAGCCTCAAAGACTCAATGGATAATGACAAAATATCTGATATTTGTATCATCAGTCTTAAATGAAAAGAGAGTGAATCTGAATGATTATTCAAAGAAATAATGACTGAAAATTTTCCCAAGTGGAAAAATTTACAATTCTATTTCCAACAAGAATATCTTTTAGTAATGATGAGTAAATACAGACCTTCTCAGTTGAAGGAACACTAGTGAGTTGCTATCAGAACTACCCTTAAAAGCTGGTTGACAGACATTTTTTAACAGAAATAAAATGATAAATAAAAGAATCACACAGAATCTGGAAGGAGAAAAAATAGCAAAAGCTATTTTAGTACATATAATAGTACTAAATATCATTACATATTTAGAAATATTAATACATATAATAGATATACAATGTATAAAATATTAGAATCTTATACATAATTTTTATAAATTATATTTGATTATAGAAAATTTATATTGTTGTTTGATAATAAAACACAATGGTATTTAAAATTAGGGGAAAGTAAAAGAATCCAAATGAAAATGAGGTTTCTATTCCTCATTCAAAGTGGTTAAATATCTATGTCAATTAACTATTCTAAGTCACATAAGTCTACTAGGATACACAAAGCAACCAATATGAAAGCTACACAAAGAAATACAGTCAAAAACACTATAAATAAATCAAGATGGAATCTTAAAAAAGTTCAAGTATCCCACAAGAAAATAAGTAAAGAGAAAGAAGAATGATAGCTAGAGGAAACAAACTAAATATTAAAATTGTTAATAAATGCTTTTAGCAGCATTTTTCACAATAACTAAGAGACAAAAATCACTCATGTACCTATTAGCAGATGTACAGAAAGGCAAATGCTGTGTATACATAAGAGAGAATGTTGTGCAACCAGGAAATGAAAGGAAATCTAATATATGCTACATATGGATGAGCCTTGGAAACATAATTGGCCAACAGGAACATGAAGAAAATATTCATTATTACTTATTATCAAGGAGAAGCAAATCAAATATGAATGGCCTACAATAATATACTATCTCACACTGAAAATGGCCTATATAAAAAAGGCCAGAAACAAAAAGTATTGGCAAGGATGTGGGGAAAACAGAACCCTCATATATTGTTGTTAAGAATGTAGACTGATCTAGTCCCCATTGAAACATTATGAAGAGTTCTCAAAATATTAAAAATGGATCTAGCACATAATCAAATAATTCCACTCCTAGTAATCTACCTGAAGGCAAAATCTCTGATTTGCAGGGACATATGGACTCCTAGCTTTACTGCAGCACTATTTACAACAGTCAAGCTATGGAAATAACTTAAGTACCCAAAGACAGGTGAGTGGATTAGGATTATGTACTACATATAGCCAATGAACTATTACTCATCTATCAAAAAATATAAACTCTCACTTTTTGTGACATGTATAGACTTAAAGGGATAACTCACTTTTTGTGACATGATGCAGAACTAGAGGACTTATGCTAAATGAAATTAAGTCAGAAAAAGAAAGACAAATGCCAGATGGTGTCATTAATATGTACAATATAAGGAAATAAAACAAAGGCTAAGATAAAACCAAACCAATAACAAACCCTAGAAACCTGACTCTAAAGCAGAGGCTACCAGAGGGGAAAAGGAAAGGGGTAGAACATAATGGAGAGGGGGCCCATGGGCTAAGGTGGAAGATTATGGGTGCCTCTGTGGTAGGTATAGTATTGCAACATAAACCTAAAAGGTATGATCATATACCTCTAGATCATAAACAATGTTATAAACCAATAGTACCTCAATTAAAAAAATTGAAAAATATCATATTAAGGAAACTAAGCTAGAAACATAAAGACAAATATATGATTCCACTTGCATAAAATATCTACAACAGGCAAATTAATAGGGACAAAGAGTACAATAGAGGTTACCAGAAGAGAGGAAAGGATAAATTGGTAGTTATTGTCTATTAGGTTCAGAGATTACCCAAGTGGTGAGAAATGTTTAGGGTATCTACAGTGTTGAGGGATAGACAACATTGTAATTGTATATAATGACAGATACTTTATACATTTACAAACTATTGGAATGATAAATGTTATACATATTTTATCATAATAAAAACAATAAAAAAGTAATATATAAGCAAGAAAATCAACGACTTTTAAATATGAATGGCCTAAGCAATCAAAATGCTGAGGTTGTCAGATTAGAAAGAAAAGAAAGTACTAAATATATACTGTTCACAACAAGAAATCAAATTTCAACATTATAGACTGAATTCTGATTTTTATTTAATTTTTATTTTACATTAAGGTATATTAACTACATTGTTGTTAGTTTTTATAAGTACAAGATCTTCCTAGCCTAGGTGCAAGACTACACAATTTTTCAGTAGTCAAAGAATATTCATCAAAACAGAGCATATCTTGCACCATAAAATAAATATTAGTAAACTGGAAAAAACTGAAATACATGTCATGTTATCTGAGCAGAGTGAAAACAAACTATACAACAGGACAAGGAGAATGACAATAGAAAGAAATCTAAACACTTGAAGTTAAAAAAGATATTTCTAAAAATATGCACAGGATAGGGTACTATAGGAAATTTAAAAACACATAGAACCAAAACTATGCAGCACATAAACATATAAGACACATCTAAATAATTCAGAGGAATAAATTTATAACAATAAAAGTTTATATTAGAAACAGGAATAATCTAAAAAGTTCTACACCAAGAATATGAAAGAAAAGAACAAAGTCAGTCTAAATTGGAAAGAAGAAAGGAAAAGCTAAACAGAAGTAATCAATACAGTAGGACATGGCAAAAGAAAGGGAGACTATCCATAAAATAAAAAGCTGGTACTTAGAAAGGAATGAGCAAGGCTGATAATTCTCTATAACAGACAAAAATGGAGAAACAACAAAAATCTACTAGAAAGGAAATAGGCCTATTTTTTAATTAAATAATTTATTTATATATAAATTTCACATCTTTGTGATCTCCGGGGTTCACCCCCCCACCCTCCCTGACCTTTCCCAACCTATGTCGGACCCCTGCCCATGAGATATGTACTTTAATTTGGTTGTTAGCTTGTTTTGACTTTTCTTCATGACTTTTTATTTATCTTTCCCATGTCCCATATAATAGTGAAACCATTTGGTTTCTGTCATTTTCTTTCTGACTTGTTTCTGCTAATATGATTTCTTCTAGGTACATCCATGTTATCATAAAAATCATCAAATTTGTCATTTTTTAATTGATGAGTAATATTCCATTGTGTATATATACCACATCTTTTTCATCCAGTCATCTGTTTTTGGGACATTTCGGTTGCTTCCATGTCCTTGCAATTATAAATAGTGCTTCAGCAAACATCTAAGCACAGGTGTCCCTTTGTACCCATATTGAGATCTCCTTTGGGTAGATTCTCAGAAGAGTATTTGCTGGGTCAAAAATGGTAATTCCATTTTCATTAATTGGAGGGTCCTCCACACAACTTTCCATAGTTGCTAGACCAGTTTACATTCCTACCAGCAGTGTAAGAGTGTTCCTTTCTTTGTACACCCCTGCCAGCACTTGTTGTAGCCTGTTTTTTGGAAGTGGGACATTCCTACTGGTGTAAGGTGGTATCTCATTGTGGTTTTGATTTGCATTTCCCTGATTGCTAGTGGCATGGAGCATTTTTTTCATGTGCCTGTTGGCCATTTGTAGGAAATAGGCCTATAATTACCCATTGTACAGATAATAAAATAATCATAAGGGAATATTACACTCATTCTGGAACTAAGAAAAAATACATCATTTCACTGAAAAATATTAAAGCAAAGCAAGATAAGGTAGTAATCTTAGTTTTATAATCAATAAATAAATTGAAGCTGTCATTTAAAAGTTCCTGAAAAAATACATCTTCAAGCCCACATGGTTTTACTAGAAAACTCCAACAAAATAGTTAAAGAAAAATAAACACCAGCATTATACAGTACATTACAATATATAATGAAACATTTTTTGAGGACAGTTTTGCTCTGAAAGCAAACCATGAAAAAAAATCACTCATAAAACCAATCTCACAAGCTTAGATGTGAAAATTCTCAACAAGTCATCAGCAAGTAGAATGTAAATGTATTTAAGGAGTTATATACCACGATCAAGTGGCATTTATACCAAATATATAAACATGGTTCAACATTTCAAATCAATTCATATACTCTACCATATCATTTAAAAGAAAAAATGTAAAAAGCATTTGACAAAATCTAATACCAATTTGTGATTAAAACAAGTTAAGAATACAAATACCTCAAAATGATAAAGAGCAGGTGCTTCAAACCTACAGTTAACATCATAATTATCAAAGACTCAACATGCTCCCCTGAATGACAGGAAAGAAGGCAAAGATGTCATCTGTTACCATATTTACTCAATATACTGACTGCAATAATTCAAGAAAAAAGGGAGGGGCATACAGATAACAAAGTAAGAAATAAATTCGCAGATCACATGATTGACTGAATAGGGAATCTACAAAAACACCCCACTAGAGCTAAGAAGTGAGTTCAGCAAGTTAGTAGTAAACAAAATTAATACAAAATCTCAACTGTATTTTAACAGACTGATAATGATATACAGAAACTGAAATTTTAAAAAAGCACTATTTATAATCTTGCCCCAAAAATGTCTATAAAAATAGGTACAGGATCTGTATACTAAAATTTACAAAATGCTAATGAAGAAATTAAAGACTAAATGATGGAGAAAGATAACCATGTTCAAAGATTGGAAGATTCAACATAGTAAAGATATAAATTATCATGAAAAGAATTTTTAATTAGAATGCAAATCAGTTGCAAATATAATGCAAATTTTGAAATCTCAGGAATAGACAAACCTGTCCTAAATATTATATGACAATGTACAGGCCCTGGGGTACTTAAAACAATCTTAACAAAGAATAATTAATTGAATGATTCTACCTGAACTTAAGACTTTTAATACATTTACAGTATGCAGACAGTGTAGTGCTGTGCTGATGGTGGTGGGAATAACTATATTGATCAAAGGTAAAGATATAAAACCCAAAAGCAGACCTATATGATCATGCAAAGTAGATTTTGGACAAAGATGACAAGTAACTCAATGTAGGAAACAAAATATTTTCAACAGATGATGCTAGAAATATTGGACATCTGTAGTCAAAAGAAGAAAACAAAAGAAAAATGACATCCTTGATTTAAAATCCATACATTCTAAGTACATCCATGTTGTTATAAAATCGTCAAATTTGTCATTTTCAATTGATGAGTAATATTCTATTGTGTATATATAACACATTTTTTTTTATCCAGTCATCTGTTTTGGGGCATATTAGCAGAAACAAGTCATAAAGAAAAAGAAACCAAATGGCTTCACTAATATATGGGATATAGTGAAAAAAATAAACAAAAGACTTGAGGAAAAGTCAAAACAAGCTAAGCACCAAACTGAAGTGCACAACTTTGGGCAGGAGGGAAAGAGGGTAGAGGGGAGAGTGGGGGGTGGTAAACACCTGGGATTACAATGTTGTGAAATTTATATATAAATTAAAAAAAATAATTATATTAAATAAATAAATAATTTATGAGATAGGTTGAACTGAAGGGATGCGGTGATAGAATTATAATGACAACAAATAAACCTGCTCTACTGATTTTAAAAAAATTAAAAAATAAAATAAAATCCATACATTGTAAAAAAAATAACTCAAATGAATCATGGACTTGAGTATAACACTATAAAAATTTTAGAAAGAATATAGGAGAATATCTTTTCAAAAGAAAAGACAATGTACATACAGGGAGAAAATATTTTAAAACCAATAGCTGACAGAGGAATATAGAAATACAAACAATTCTAAAAACATTTTTAAAAAGCATTCAGTTAGAAACTGAACAGAAGACATAAAGAGACATTTCACCAAAGAAGATGTACTGATCACAATTAGGCATGCAAAAGATGCTTTGCACACCTAGCCATCAGTAATAGGGGGAGAAAACATGACAAACATTTCTGTAGTTATCAAAAAGTTTAAAATAAAAGAATATTAGCAATATCAAATGCTGGCATGAAACTGGAGAATCTGAATCACTATTACATAGTTCTTAGGATTGTAAAATTGTATAGCCATTCTGAAAAATACTTAGTTTCCTATGAAACTAAAGAGTCTACTACCACATAATATACCAATTGCTATTTTGAACATTCATCCCAGTTCAATAAAATGTATTTCACATAAAAGCCTGTATACAAGTTTTGGCAGAATCTTTATTCATAACAGGAAAAACAGGAACGTGTGCAGATGTCATTCAACAGATGAATGGTTAAATCATACATCTCTAATACAGAAATCTATTCATCAGTAAAAGGGAATATACTTTCAATACATGCATCAACTTGGATGAATCTTTAGGGAATTATTCTGAAAGGAAAAAAAAGCTATGCTACAGAATTGCAAACTGATTTAATTTGTGTGACATGTCTTAAATGGTACCATTTTAGAAATTGTGAACAGCTTAGTGATTGCCAAGATTCAGTGCCAATGAAGGTGGAGCAGGAAGCAAAAGGATCTTGATGTATTTATAAAAGATCAATATGAGGAATCCTGTGTTGATGGGATTGTTCAATATTTTGACTGTGATGGTGGTTGCATAAACATACAGATGTGGTAAAACTGCATAGAACTAAATAGTAACAAATAAATAAGGGCATGTGAAACTGTGAAATCTGCATAAAATTGGCGTAGCATATTAATGTCAATATTCTAGCAGAGTAGCTTACTATAGTTTTGCAAGATGTTACCATTAGGGGAAGCTGAAGAATATATGGAATCTCTTAGACTATTTCTCATCCCTACACATAAATCTGCAACAATTCTCAAAATATAAAAGAACTTTTTAAGTTGCTGAAAGACTAAGATGCTGAATTCTTAATGAAAAGTATAATCTACAAGACTATCTTATAAAACAATAAAAAATGAACAGAACAATTACTAGAAAACAGAGTATATTAGTAATCTCCAGCAAACAAAAATTTAGAACCAGTCACACTGACAAATTCTACCAAATCTTCAAAGACCACCAAGTCTTCTCAAATTCTTCAAAACAAAGCAAAACACAAAAAAGAAAGTACACTTCCAAACTTATTTATTGGACCAGAATTTCCCTGATACCAAAACTATACAGGAATGTAATAAAAAAAAGAAAATATAGAACATCACACCTTTTGTACATAGATGCAAACATTCTCCACACATGTAAAGTTTAGGTATTTTTCTAAATATGACTGGCTTTATGAACTTAATAGGCTGTTAATGGAATTAGAAACAAACCAAAGAGATATGAGTTATCAATTTGATAATTTTTCAAAATATTAGCAAACCAAATCCAACAAAACATTAGAAGGAAAACATAACATAATCATCCAGAATTTACTTTAGGGATACAAGGATGGTTCAACATCTGTAAATCAATTGATGTGATATAAAATATCAATTAAATGCAGAATGAAAATATGTCATCTCAAAAGATGAAGAAAAAGCATTTGACAAAATTCAACACTCATTTATGATTCAAAAAACTCTCAAAATGGGCATGGAGAAAGTATCTCAACATGACAAATGTAATTAATGGCAAGTGCACAGCTAACTAACTGATCATACTAAACAGTGAAGCACAGAAAGGTTTTCCAGAAAGGAAGGATTAAACTGTCACATAGCTTTATATATAGAACTCCTTAATAACTCTGCCAAAAATTTCTGTAACTAATAAATTCAGTAAAGTTACAGAATACAAAATCAATATAGGAATCAGTTGCATTTCTATATAATAACAGTAAGCTCTCGGAAAGAAAAAAAATAAGAAAATAATCTCATTTTCAATTCCATCAAAACATATAAAATAACAAATGAGATTAAACAGAAGTGAAAGACACATTCACTAAAAACTAAGAAATTCATAAAAGAAATTAAAGATGACTCAAAAATGGAAACAGATTCTGTATTTATAGATTGGAAGAAATAATATTGTTATATTGTAAAAACTACACAAAGAAATCTACATATTCACTATAATCCCAGTCACAATTTTCATGGCATTTTCCACAGATATAGAAAAACCCCAAAATTTGTATGGAACCAAAAAAGACTTGCAACAATCAATGCAATCTTGAAAAAGAACAAAATCAGAGACAGCAAGTTCCCTGACTTCAAACTACACATTATAAAGTTACTGTAATCAAAGTAGTATGGTATTAATATAAAAACAAACACTTAGATCTCAATAGTAAAATGAATGGAATGAACAGAGACACTCTGAATAGACTCTGAATAGACATTTTCCCACACAATACATAGAGTTGGGCAACAGCAGTATTCATCAGGGATACACAAATCAATACCAAAATAAGTCATCAATTCACACCCATCACAATAAACAAGTGCTGGAGAGGATGTGGAAAAAACAGAACACTCATACACTATTGACAGGAATGTAAATTGATATAGCCATTGTGAAAATGGTATGGGATATCTGAGGAAAATAGAAATGGGACTATCATATGATCCAGTAATTCCACTTTTGTATATTCATTCAGAGAAACAAAAACATTAACTCAAAAAGTATCTGTACATTTTATTGATTGCAGCATTATTTACTATAGCCAAGATAAGGAGGCAACTTAATTGTCCAGCAGGAAATGAATGGATAAACAAAATGTGATATTATATATTGTGGAAACAGTTTTATATATGCATATAATATGTGCATAATATAAATGCATGCATGATATATAATTATGTATATGATATACACAATAGAATTTATTCAATCATAAAACTAAGAAAACTTTTGCCACTTGCAACAATACAGATGAACCTTGAAGGCCCTATGATAAGTGAAATAAGACAGAGAAAGACAAACACCATTTAGTTTCCCCTATGCATGGAATCAAAAAAATTAGAAAACAAGCTCAAGTTCATATTCTTAGAAAAGAGTAGTGGATGCAAGAAATGGGTGAAGAGAGTGACATAATAAAATATCCAGTCATAAAATAAGTAAGTCTAAGGACATAATAAATATCATGGTGATTAGTGAAATACACTGTACACTGTATTTGCAAATTGCTAGAAGAGTACATATCAAAGATTTCTCATCAAAGAAAAAATTATTAGTGGGGTAGATGTTAACTATATTTATTGTGATGATCAAAAATTCACAATGCATATAAATATCCGGTTACCATATTATATACCTGAAATTTATATAATGTTAATACTGATGTTTTTGAAGAGAACACAAGGGACAATACTACGGTGATGAATCACAGGTGCTATGGTGGTGGGATAAATACAGCAACCACACTGGAGGAGAGAAATCAAATGCTATGCCAAAATTAACAAAGATGTGAAAAAATAAAAATTAAATCTAAAAAAGAAATCATTTGGAAGCAAGTTTTTTCTAGGTCATATGATTTGCTTTAATGATTAAATAAGACTTAAATTGGATTGGTTCTAGTGTCAGTGGCAAAGAAGAATGGATTTGAGGTGACTGATTGGGTATGGGGGTATATATACTTTAAAATATTTTGAAATCATGAATATCAAACTTCTGGTGAAGTCAGCCTTGCACATGGGGGAAAGAGTCTCTAATAGTAAAAATAGACCTCCATCTTAATCGCTAGTCATTTTTGAAATGTTTACTTTGTAAAAATGATACAGAAGATTGTATCTGTGCTCTTCTGTCAGTGTGAAGACATAAGACAGCTAACTGAGGGCAGTTCATAAACAAACAAACCAACAAACAAAAACAGGGATAGAGAATGGAATCAAAGGAGTCTCAAAAACATACGTAGGCTATTTCCTGATTTCACTTTCCAGTGGAGGTAGAGTATATTGACTGCACCGATCATCTTCCACAAAAGCAAGTATCAACCATTTAAAAGACTTCATGAGTTCAACTTGTACTTTTGCAGTGAATGTGTGCTATAAATCATCTTGCTATCCTTTACAAGTTATTTCAGATTCCTGTTTTACCAGTTTTTAAAAACACTTTCAAAATGCAAATAAAAGTATCCAAATGCCAGGCTAAGGTTATTAACATCTAAAACCCAACACCAAATCTGTCAGAATAATTATTTTTCATTCTCTAGTGGAATAAATATTGGGAACATAAAATCTATACGTGACAAGTAGAATTGAATCTAAGAAAACCTTTGATTGTGAAGTTTGGTCCTTTGAGAGGTAAAGATAATTATTATGTTGACAAGCTCTAAGATAGGTAATAGGCTTATTAATATCTAATAGGTAAATTCAAAAAGAAACAGGACTTAACACTCTCAGGAGTAATGAAGACAGAGTCCAATAATTAGAGAAAAGATATTTCAGATACACCAAAAAAAAAACCCAAGTCTTCTCTACTATAAATCTTTTCTGATTGTCCTGGTGGGCAAAGGGTTAAAATAAGATTTGTGATACGGGATGTTAATTGCTGGTAAGTTCTGAGCATAGAAATTTTCTGAGGCCATTATAAGTAGTGTTCCTGAATCAAAATTTAGTCATGTAACTTTGTTCACTATTTAGGCAGGAAGATGGATAGGATTACCTCTGGGACTTTCTTGAATCTGAATTCTATAGTTTCTGGTAACAGTATCCTTTTCTTCACCTTATTGGTAAAAACAAGTTCAAATGATGAACAAACAATCTCAAAAATAGGAGATAATTTTAATTATATTCTAAAATTGCAAGGATTTCTTCTTTTGTATTTGAATTGCTTTTTTTGACCCCTCATTTTAATGTACAGATAAATTTTGGTAATCATGAGATGACACAAAATTCTTTGAATGGTTTTATTTATCTTAACAGGAAGGATTCAACAGTGGAGACTGTGCCAGGGATGAAACACAGTTTTAAGTACCTCCTACACTGAAAGGTACAATTGAAAATACAGCCCCAGGAAGCATCTAAAAGTGTTTTAAAGGGGCTTTTAAGACCACATGATTATATTTGTAGTAGTAATTATATACTTGTGGACTTTTCACAGGACAATCAGAAGACAATGTCTATAAATTCAAGATTATCAGTGGGAAAAATGGCTATCTATCTTTCCACTGAATGTTAGGTTAATAGGTAATTTGCCAAGTATCTCTGTATATTTCATTTATCATACAAAAGCAGCATTAAAATGAACTGGATGACATGGGTACCTGCAGACAATATATATGCAGAAGTGATTTTTGAACTCTCTTTATAGATATTACGTTTACACACATACCTCATCTTTTCACAGATGTTATTATGGATAGACTAATCTGGGAAACAAGAATGTTTATGTAATCAAACCACAGATGTTCATGGAGGGAACAGTGGGAATGCAGGCATGCTGAAAGCCAGGGGGAATCACTAAGAAGGCTAAAATGATTTAAAACACTGTCTTTCCTTTCCCTTGCTCTTTTTAACACTTTAATATCTACACCATACACTAATAGCTACTATTTACTGAGTGCTTTACCATGTGCCAGAAACAATGCCAGGCACTTTTGCATTCACTTTCATTCAACCATCACATCTTATATCACAGTAATTATTAGCACCATCTGGCAGCCAAGAAAACAAAGTAAAAGATAAATCTGACACTCACCCTGTTGAGGGATGATACCAGGCACAGGGCATCAGATAAATCCATGGGAGAATGAGAGGAGGTCAAGGGATATAGATGTTTAGAAGCCATTTTTACAAAGAGAACAGTTTCTGTTTCATTCCCACAGTTCAATTTGGACAAATTATTAGATGGCAAAGATTAAATGCCTGATTTTGGAGTATAAACTAGAAGTTTTGTGATGACAGAGATGCATGAATAATTAGGAAAGGCTTCATGGGGGAGGAAGAATTTGATGTAGTGCATGGAGAAAAAGGAGACATTATGGCTAAGAGAATGCTCTGAATGTATACAGCTATACAATGAGTACTGGCCATTAATCATTTCATTCAAAAATCTGATGGCAATGCTGACCATTGTTATTCATCATAAAGTTGTTGTAGAAATCAAATTCAGAAATCTGTGTGTGTTCTCCAAATGTTTATTAAAAGAGAAGAGATCATTGCCCCATAGTATGCAAAGTTGCCTTTCCTCAAAAACATTCACTCTTGGAAAATCCTCAGATATACACACTGAAAACATCATTAAAAATAGTTTTGCTATGTCTTCTCAGTTTTTCACTTGACTATTATAAAGTGCTCATGAAGACAACTGAAGGTCTAAGGCTAGCCTTCACACAGACAAAGTCTAAATTTATCATTGGTTTTATGGACTTAACACACTGCTGATTGGCTGATAGACTGAATTAGATATCAGTCAAATAGGTATGAGTTGTCAACTGACAACTTATCAATAATAAGTGCTCATCTATCTTTTGAAACAAAGACTTTTTGCCCTTCCTTAAAGGAGAAGAGACCCAGAAGATGGGCATATCCCCAAAACAGTGTGGACACAGAGCTTCTGCACATTATCAGGGGACTTGGGGGGAACATAACTAAGGGGGTATTAATAATGAAATCAGTATCAGTTGAGGTAATTAGAGGTCAAAGATAGCTTTTCATAAACCAATCTAAAATATGAATGGGAAGAAATAAGTGTGGTAGGAAAAAATAAATTCAGTATCTATTCTCTGAAAAAAATGCTGCCATGTTTAGGAATGATAGGGGTCTACCATCTGTGAATAGAGATATAGGGTAACAATGAAGGAATTAAACTGGGTTTCAGCTTTATGTATCTGCTGTTTGCCTGAAGCTAAGAAAAGCAGACTGTTTTTATACCACATACATACAAGAAAAAACTTATCAACAATGGGCCATTTTGTAACTTATGAATGCTACAAATCAAATACTTTGCATATAAAATAGATAAAGTATTGAGTTTACTATAAGCCTAAGCAGAATGAATGAAACCATGTTCCACTACTACCTATCTGGAGAACTAGCCTTCTTTTATAAAGGAAATGTCTCTTTTCTGGGTACCCTGTTACTGTCATATACTTGATGAGATACCACCAAAAGTTTCTACAGAAGCACATGTCAAAAATTTGGATAAGTTCACATATTTATCAATAACATCAATACACACTCACAACTCAGAACAGAACACAGGTCATTTCCTATACACAAGTTCCAGCTCTGAGTATATTCATTGGTCAGGGGGTCATGTATATATAAGAAACTGGCATGCCTTAATTTGACTTTAAGTAATTAAGGATAGCTTAGTTCAAGGATGTGTGTGCTATAATGAGAGTATGATGTGGATCTTCTGAGCGTATGTGAATTGACACATATTAGAAGGGACCTAGTTTCACACAAAATTAAAAATTTTGAATGCTCCCCATAAGGCCTGGACGCTTACAATAATGTGATATGGTGGCTATACTGGAAGGAATTACCTGGGCAAACCCTGTATTTCCTCCCCTGCAGGGATATTTACTAAGTAAGAACATAAACTATTATTATTCTTTTCTGAGGAATAGTCTAAGTAGAAAATAATATTGAATTGATATCATTTCATTTAAAGTTTCAGAGTACTCACCCTTGATCTGATATGCATGAGGCTCCAAATAATACTGTTTTGAGTAAAAGAGCAGCTTACAGTTTGCTGTAATTACCAACATTTTACTTGCATACAGTTATGCTTTTAAGTTTTTCAAATGCTTGAATGTTTCATAACCAATTTTTAGGCAAGTTAGTATTTGTGAATAAAGCTGCATCTTTAGCCCTATTATTTATTTTAAAATTAAAACTATTGGTGATATCCCCCCCCAGGAGTATATTTGGCTCTAGCTATACAAGCTACTTAAATTACTGTTAGTGGCATATACAGATTTTTGCCAAGTATTCAAAACTACAGAGTGATTTCATATCAAAGCAATGTAACTATCAACTTTTCCATCTTTGAGTGATGAGCAATGTTACTTCAAATGACATCTTTTTGTCAGAATTGCTTAGATTAAAGACAGAATGAATCCATTTATATAAATTGTGGCTTCACTACTGAAGGATTATAAAAATATATTATCCTAACTTAAACCTAAAACTATTAATATAGTTAAAATATGCCATCTTTTAACCAGAAAAACTAGCAAGTGTTTAAAATACTACCATCAATCACAACTAATTCACCACATATACAACTGAAGAAGCAACAGAAGAAAACACCGTTGGGCAGATCATCTGTCATTAAGTCAAATATCTCCATTTTTCACTGAATGAAGTGACTTAAGATGTTCAAGGCCTATAGTATAGATAATTCAAAATTGAATTCTCTTTCCAAGGGGACAACACTTCACATGCTGTCATTTTGGGGGATGTTTTCGGGGTTGGTAAGAAAATGCATTTTGACAGATATACCTCCATAACCTTTTTCTACAAACATCTTTATGCTTCAATTTGACTGTGAACGACATTCACCCAGGCAGCCCTTACCTTGTTTCTGCAGTCATAAATAGTTGTCAACAGGGAAATATAACCAAGGACTCTTGTTCCTAAAGTCCCAAGCTAAGGTCACCAGATGTTTCTCATTATGCAGGATAATCTTGGATTTCAACTTCCTATCCCATTCTTATTGATATTTTTTGTGCTCAGTGGGCCTGGCTCCTTTCCAGACCTACATAAGATGACTCTGAGACATAGCAATTACCCATCCTGTGCAGTATGCTTTTGTTTGACTTGTACCAGGAAATACTTTATAGGAAAGATGATGTCTATAATGCTCCCTATAAATAAGAGAAAATTCTAAGTAGATACCCCCAACCACCCCAATGTCCACTTGATAACTTTTTCTTTCTATCCTCCTTACTCTATTTTTTCTTTTTCGGCAAGTTAAATAGCCACGGGAAGGGTCTTGGATCACTTTGGCAGTTTCACTGTAGTGGAGTTAATAGGAATAGTAGTAGAAACCAAGAGAGTTTTGCTTGGAATTTTAGACTCAGAAACAAGACCTAATTAAGATTTGAAGCAAAACAGATGCAGAAAAAAGGAAGTGAGGTTCTATCTAGGTAGTGCAGCTGAGATGTCTAAGGTACTGGATAAAATAAGTAAAGTTATAAATACATAGAAGTTGGATCACAACTTTAACCAAGAAGAGAGAAGAGGAGGCAGGATTCAAGTTTACAAATGGCAACAGAGTAGGACATACAGGTCATCACTAACTAAACAGATGGTATGATATGACTCCTTATCTTCTAAATGAAATGAAGTCTGTTTAACTTCTGAAAGCCTACTTAGTTATGTTCTCTTTGGGATCTTAAAGACTAATGGGAGAGGAATATGTCACAGCAATATTCTAAAAACTTGCCAGTTTGATGTTTCAAAAGAACTCAATTTTAAGTGAAACCATTCTTTTCGCAGAGCACTGGAGAGCAGACCATGTGATGGGAGAAAAGCTACAGTGTCAGTTTTGCCAAAGTATGAGCACAGAAGGGGTGTTAATATTTCCAAGATTCTTTTACCCTCATGCATCACTTCTCTCTGATGCACCTATATATCCCAACTCTAACTCACCTCCTAAAATCACCCCAAAATAGTTTTCAATAGTTACTCCTTCAGGTTAAGACTATGGTCTTTTATGGCTATTCTCTCAGATTTAATCTTTCTGACCACGTTATCTGGAGCTGACTGATTTGGGATCTTTTGTCTTATATAATTTCAATCATTCCCTTATGTATAATCAAAGTCTCCTTAAACCTTGACATATATCCCTTATCTGGTGCTTAACCAGACTACTATTTCTTAAGTAACATCATCTCTGTGGCATTACTCAAATCTTCATTTAATCTTGGACATTTCCCCAGTTAGAGGACTGGGGAAAGGTGGAAGTTGCTTAAACTTGGGGAAAAGGACTAGAAAATCTGGGAGAGAATCAGCCAATATTTAATCACTTACTCACATTGGTTTTATTTTTATTAAATGGAAATATCTAACCTTGTGCTGGCTGTTAGTTTTGATGAGTTCTTTTCTTTCTTAGGTAAATCATTTCTTCGATAGTTTTACTGGCCCCTGAGACTACATTACACATTTCATACTTTAAAACTCTAATAGTAAATCCGATTAAATCATTAATATACTGGTGCCATGATGAAAGCAAAACTTTCTTCCACAAGCCATATCATTCAACTTGAAAGTTAATGGATATGAAGGTTAATGACATGAATAAATATTCAACCTCTCAACCGTTTTCTTAATCCACTGTAACATTTCTGTTTAACTACTGTTTTTCTCCAGAAAGATGCTGGTTTAAAGTGCTCTTACATGGGATTTGATCAATGATATTGGGATTTGTTAGATACAGCCCTAGTTGGGAGTTCATAGCAGCTACCTCTAAATGATTAAAGCAAAAATTATCACAATCTTAGTAATGCCAGTTTTTTTTCCTGTGTATCTGATTTGTACAATTAGAAAATAAGTCTTAGGTACTCACCAGGTATACCTGAAATATTTTTCAACACAGACAATAAAGGGAAAATCAGTATTTGTAAAATATTCGAATTCAGACATATTGTTACTGGGGTCATTTTGGAAAGAACTGTGGCTGTTACTTATTTTGAGTTCCTTTTATTACTTTTACTGACATCTAATAAACATGAATTTATAAGATGTATGTATAGAAACTCACTACAGTGCTTGTCACATGGTTCATAAAATCTAGTTTTCTGGCTTTTGGTATCAATAAAACTGAAAAGGGGAGGTAAATAATAATTTCTGTGATGTTCAAAATGCCCCAATTCTTACACAGGCTTATCTCACATTAGGGAAACTTGACATGCAGATTTAACCTTTAAACAACAGAGCTATTGCTAAGAGACTGTGTTTTAAACAATCTGTATTTTATAAAAGGACTCTCCTACTTAGACCAATTTTATGAAGCAAAATATGCAAGTGTAGCACTCAGTTTCAATGTGGGTGTGTACATGCATGTGTATATATATATATATATATATGATACATATAATACACATAGATATTATAGTCTCCATCTTATCTTCTAAACTCTAATATTAAACAATGATCAAATCATTAGTTTATTCAACGTATGTATACATATAGAGTATGTTTACATGCAATAAGCTAGCACAGTTTCAGAATTTTGATGTAAGAAATTCATTGACTATGTAAAATATTTATATGCCATTAATAAAAAAAAAAAAAGAAATTCAGCAACTAAAAATATCTTTTATTAGGGCACTACAATTTCAAGATACTTATTTTCACTCCCATTATGATTCCCTTTCCCAGTCTTAGTGTATTCAGCATTTGGGAGGGTTACATCTACATAACTCTGTATTCATTTATGCTTTCACACAAACTATGTCAGATCCCTATACAACCTCCACAATCAAATTTGAAAACCTAAGCTAAGATGCTTCAGTTTCAGAAATGTACAGAAAGTGCGTTTGGTTCTTCTTTCCTACAAGAATACCTTTATTCACTGGCCTAGGCTTGGAGTCTCGCAAAACACATATTTTTAAATTTTTTTTCAAATTATTTTATAATGAAGTAACTTTTCTTTAAATCTTTGGTAATTTTCCTATAGCATCCATAGTTGAGAGAGTTCCAGTGGGCACCAGGGTCTGGTGACCTGCCACCACCACCACCCCTTCCCATTGCCCTGAGGACTGTCAAACCCAACCCCTCCCTGTGCTGGTGGTGGTGGAGAGCTTGGGCTGGCTTTGGGAAACCTGTGCCATCCGCAGGTGAGAGTTGCAGCCGGCGCCTATAGGTGCCAGCTCAGATAAGGAACCACAACCAGAATTAGAACACCGGATAGAGAACACAAATGTAAAACACAGAACACACACAGCCCAGAAACAAAGGAAAGGAACTCATCCCCCCAAACAGCCAACAGAAGCAAGAAATTATACAGGTAAAAGGGCAGAAACCACCACAAACTGATAAGCTTAAATATGCCAACCAATACTAGAGCAGTTGTTGCTCTAGTAATTATATATAGAGCAAACCTGAAGGGAAAACACAGGAAGGAAGGAAAATGCAAATGCTCAAGTAAGCCCAAAGGGAAATAATTCATCTCCAAAGGATAAACAATCTCCAGAAAGCAACAAGGATAAAATTGAAGAAATGTTCTTTATGTCAGATAAAGAATTCAAATGCAACATGATAAAAGCAATCAACAAGCTAAGAGAAGTAGAAAAATATAAAATGGAATGCAGCAAAATGAACATTATCATTGGTGAACAGAAGAACAAGAATGAAACCCTAAATAAAAGATAAAGGAGATGTAGTATATAAGAGGAGTGATAAAAGACCTCAAAAATACAGGGAAAAGCTATGAAAGCAGACTAGAAGAAATTGAAGAATGAATAGGCACACTGGAGGATACAGAAATAGAGAGAACTGAGAGAGAAAAACAAAGTAAGAAGACAGAAGAAAAACATCAGATCTATCAGATACCTTAAAGAAAGGAAATATAAGAGTAATTGGAATCCCAGGAGAAGAGAAAGACATAGTAAATGAAAAGTTTTTTAATGCAATAATAGAAGAGAACTTCCCAAACTTGAAGAACAAAATGAAAATAGACATACAGGAAGCAAAAAGAACACCAAACTACTTTAATGAAAGAAAAACCACAGCAAGACACATAATTGTAAAACTTCCAAGAGTCCAAGATAAAGAAAAGAAAAATGAGGATGACTAGAGAGATGAAACAGATAATCTACAAAGGAAAACCCATTAGACTGACCTCAGATATCTCAAGAAGAGAATGGATCTACATCTTCAAAAAACTCCAAAACAAAAAGTGCCAGCCAAGAATACTCTACCCTGCGAAGCTGTCCTTCCTGTATGAAGGAAAAATTAGAACCTTCTCAGACAAAGTCTCCAAAAGTTTGCTACCACCAAACCCCCACTCCAAGAAATATTGGAAGAAGCCTCAAGATCAAAACCATCAAACAAATAAATAGAAAAAAACACAACAAGAAACCAAAGCAGAACCTCAAAATGACCTCTAGAAAACCATCACTAGAACCTCACACATCAATAATCACTCTAAATGTCAATGGTTTAATTTCATCAATCAAAAGACACAGAGTTGCAGACTGCATCAAAAGACAGAACCCAACATGCTGTCTCTGGGAAACACATCTAAACCCTAAAGATAAGCATAGACTGAAGGTGAAAGGATGGAGAACAATTCTACAAGCGAATGATCCCCCAAAAAGGCAGGGGTAGACATTCTCATAGTGGATAAAGCAGAATTCAGAATTTAAAAAGTGAGAAAGGATACAGAACTACCTAATGGTACATGGTTCAACCCACCAAAAAGATATAACAATTATCAACATATGTTCATCAAATGAGGGAGCACCAAGATTCATAAGAGAGCTACTAGCAGAACTGAAAACAAATATTGGCTTAACACATACATCATAGGAGCCTTTAACAGCCCACTCTCACCAAAAGACAGATCAGCAAAACAGAAACTAAACAAGGACACACAAGCTTTAAAGGAAGACCTAGACCAAATGGACCTAATAGATATCTACAGGACACTGCAACCCAAAGAAGGGAACACACCTTCTTTTCAAATTCACATGGATCCTTTACTAAAATTGACCACATATTAGGACACAAGGAAAACTTTAATAAATACACAAAAATTAAAATTATACCAACTTTTTCCCTCTGATCATATAGGCATCAAACTAGAAGTTAACAATAAAGAGAAAGCAAGAAGAGTTTCCAATACATGGAGACTGAACAATATGCTACTAAACGAAGAATGGGTAATTGAAGAAATTAAAACCTACTTCAAAACAAATGACAAAGAAGACACAACATTCCAAAATGTCTCGGACTCAGCAAAAGCATATATAAGAGGAAGGTTCATAGCAATACAGGCCCATATCAAAAACCAAGAAAGTATCCAAAGAAAAAGCCTCATATCCTAACTCAAAAAATTATAAAAAGAGTAACAGGAAAAGCCAAAACCCAGCAGAAGACAAGAAATAATAAAAATAATAGAATAGATAACCTAGAAACCAAAAAGACTATCCAGAAGATCAACAAAACTAAGAGCTAGTTCTTTGAAAAAAATAAATAAAATTGACAAACCCCTTGCAAAGCTCACAAAGAAGAAAAAACACTCAAACAGAATCACAAATGAAAGAGGAGAAATTACAATAGACACAAAAGAAATCCAAAGGATAATCAGAGACTACTATGAACATCTATATGGAAACAAATACAACAACCTGGATGAGATGGACAGATTCTCAGAAGAATACAACTTCCCCAAATTGAACAAAGAAGAAATAGAGAACCTAAATAACCCAATTACAAGCAGTGAAATTGAAGCAGTCATAAAAACTCTCCCTAAAAACAGGAGCCCAGGACCAGATGGCTTTACAAATGAATTCTACATGACATTCAAAGAGGAAATAACACCTATACTACTAAAACTCTTCCAAAAAATCGAGAAAGAAGGAAAGCTCCCTAACACATTCTATGAAGCAAACATCACACTCATACCAATACCAAATAAGGACAGCACCAAGAAAGAAAACTATAGACCAATTTCCCTACTGAACACAGAGACAAAATTAAAAAAAAAAAATCTGAGCAAATCAAATTCAACAATGCATAAAAAGCATTATTCGCCATGACCAAGTGGAATTTATCCCAGGGGCACAAGGATGGTTCAACATCCAGAAATCAATTAACATAATCCACCACATAAACAAGCAGAAAAATAAAAACCACATGATCATATCAATAGATTCAGAGAAAGCATTTGACAAAATCCAGCACCCAATTATGATAAAAGCCCTTGAAAAATTGGGGATCAAAGGAACATACCTCAACATAATAAAAGCCATCTATGACAAACCTAGGGCAAACATCATCTTAAATGGGGAAAAACTAAAATCATTCCAATTAAGATCTGGAATCAGGCAAGGCTGCCTACTCTCTCCACTACTTTTTAACATTGTACTAGAAGTTCTAGCCAGGGCAATAAGGCAAGAGGAAGATATAAAAGGAATACAAATAGGAAAAGAGGAACTGAAGCTATCATTATATGCAGATGATATGATTCTTTATGTAGAGAACCCAAAAATATCTACAGAAAAACTTCTCAGAACAATAAATCAGTTCAGTAAGGTAGCCAGTTACAAAATCAACATACAGAAATCAGTATCCTTCCTATATGCAAAAAGCCAAGCTGAAGAAGAAGAAATTAAAAAAAGCCAACCTATTTACCATCGCACCAAAAACAATTAAATGCCTTGGAATAAACCTAACAAAACACATGAAAGAACTATACAAAGAACACTTTTAAATACTGCTAAAAGATATAGAAGACATAAGGAAATGGAAAGACATTCCCTGCTCATGGATTGGAAGAATTATCATCAAAATGGCCATCCTACCAAAAGCAATCTACAGATTCAATGCAACCCCTATACAAATTCCAATGACATTCTTTAAAGAGCTAGAACAAAAATTACAGAAATTCATATGGAATAACAAAAGACCTCAAATATCAAAAAACTTTGGCCAAAAAAAGAGAAAATGGAGGCCTAACTATTCTAGACTTCGTTATAATACAAAGCCATAATAATTAAAACACCATGGGTCTAGTACATCAGATGAATGGAACAGAATTGAGAGCCCAGAAATAAAACCACACATATATAGTCAAACTTATCTTTGACAAAGGAGGGAAAAACTTTCATTGGAGCAAAGACAGCCTCTTAAATAAATTATGTTGGGAAAATTGGACTAAGACCTGCAAGAAAATGGACCAAGACAACTCCCTCACACCATGTAGAAAAATCAACTCAAAATGGATAAAAGACTTTGATGTCAGACCTGAAACCATAACATACATAGAGAAAAACTTGGGTAAAACCCTCCATGAATTACAATTCAGAAATCCCTTTCTGGAAACATCTGAAGATAGCAAAAAATGAAGGAAAAGATAAACAGATGGGACTACATCAAACTAAAAAGCTTCTGTACAGCAAAAGAGACAACAGAAAAAACTGAAAGAAGCCCAATCATATGGCAAAAAAATTTTTGCCCTCCACAAGAGTGATAAGGGTTTAACAATGCAGATCCACAAGAGGAACTTACACAACTAAACAAAAACAAAAAGAAGCCCAATCAAAAATTGGGGAGAAGAACTAAAAAGACACTTCTCCAAAGAGGAAATACAAATGGCCCAACAGGCACATGAAAAATTGTTCATCATCATTATCAATCAAGGATATGCAAATCAAAACTACAATGAGATACCACCTTACACCAGTAAGAATGGCCCACATCCAAATAACAGGCAACAACAAGTGCTGGCGTGGATATGAAGAGAAAGAAACACTTTTACAGTGTTGGTGGGAATGTAAACTGGTTCAGCCACTATGGAAAGCAATATGGAGGACTCTCAAACTAATGAAAATGGAACTACCATTTGACCCAGCAATTGCTCTTCTGAATCTATCCAAAGTAGAACTCAATGTGAATACATAAGGACACCTGTGCTGGGATGCTTACTGAAGCATTATTTATGATAGCAGGGATGTGAAAACAACCCAAAAGTCCCAAAACAAACAAATGGATGAAAAAGATGTGGTAAATATGCACAATGGAGTTTTACTCATCAATTGAAAATGACAAATTTGATGAATTTATGGAAACCTGGATGTACCTAGAAGAAACATGTCAGAAAGAAAAAGACAGAAACCAAATGGTTTCACTAATATAAGGACAACCAAATGAAAGTACACAATGGGAGGGGGAGGGCCAGCTGGAGTGGTCAGGGAGAGGAGGTGGTGGGTGACTCCTGGGATTAAAATGATGAGAAATATATACATATAAATTATTTAAACAAATAAAAAATATAAATCTTTGGTAATTTTTTTGATAGGCTAGGGTATCTCCTCTCACGTGTGGCCACTGTAGTTTTCCTACCACCAAAACATATGACATAAGACTTCAGTGACCTGTTTAAATGAAAATGACCCCACTGGAAGGAATCCATGTAGCTTTTTAGCAGTCATTTAAATTTTTGTATGAATTTTTCCAACAGAACATATCCTAAAGCTGAGAGGTGTGAAGGAGTGACTAGATGCTTAGAGGTGTGGTACTAATGAGACAAAAGTAAAGAAGTATGTCATACTACAACTCAGTCATTTTTTAATTTGTTTACAGTAAATTTTAACTATTGGGACTAATGTGTAGTAGTTATCTTGTTAGTATATTTGTATGTACACTCAATGAGTTTTCACACATGCATAGATTATTGTAAACACCATCATAAGCAGGATGTGGAACAGTCCAATGTCCAGGAGATTTCCCTGGCACTCCCCTTTTGCCCTTTTTCTTTCCTCATTCTTAGCCCCTGGATAAGTACTCATTTCTTTTTTTTTTTCTTCAAATAGATTATTCTTTTCCAGAAACCATACAGTATGTGTAGTTTCTTTCACTAAGCAGAATGTTCTTGAAATTCAATCTAAATTGATACAATGAGTATCAATGCTCATTCTTTTTCATTGCAAAAATAGCATTCCTTTTTATTACTATGAAATTTGACAGTTGTTTACATGCCTATGTAACTTTGTGGTTTAATTTTGCATCTCCATATATACACGTTTCATTCATCCTCCACCAAAGTGCTATGTCAAAACTCTATCCCCATTTTATCCCCTCTTCCCTGTTCCTCTGGTAACCAGTATATCTTCATTAAGTCTAAGATTTGTTTATTTTTTCAATGCTTTGCCAGTATGTTTTTTTGATTATTTACATGCCACAGGTTAATAAAGCCATCTAATAGCTCTTTTCTTTTTCTGACTTATTTCACTTACATGACCACCTCAGTCTACCCATTTTGTCCCAAACACACAATTTCTCATCTTTTTAATAGCCAGATAGTATTCCATTGAGTATACATTGCACATTTTCTTTATCCATTGTTTGTTGATAGACATCCAGATTGGTACCATAACTTGGCATGACAGTGTTGCTATGAACATAGTTACAGATAAACTTTTATATTAATATTTTTGTTTTCTTTGGATAAATATCTAGTAAAGGTAATACCTGCATCATTCAGGGTGTAGATATACTACAGTATCTTTAATCACCTATTAAAAGACATATTTTGGCTATTTTCAGTTATGAGTAGTGCTGCTATAAATATTCACACAGATTTTTTTTTGTGTATGTGTGTTAATATGAGTTTTCGTTGCAAAATTGCTAGATCAAATGAGTGTATGCTAAGATTTTGTTTAACTTTGTAGGCACCTGTCGAGTCATTTTTCAGAGTGTTTATACTATCTTGCATCCCTACCAGGAGCATATGAAAACTCCAGTAATTCCACATCTTTTAAGTACTTAGTATTGTCATCATTTTTAAAATGTCAGTTATTTTAATGGTTATGGTATACTAGTATGATTTTAATTTATACTTTCCTAATGACTAATGACAGCTGACATCTTTTTATGTACTTATTTGTCATTCTTTGCCAACATATCTATTTTAAATGAAGTTTTTGCTCCTCTCAATATTGACTTTTCAAAGTCATTTATATATTCTAGATTTAAGAACTTTTTCCTATATGTGATTTGCAACTATTTATTCCTGGTACGTGTCTTATATTGCATTACTTTAGCATTTGGCAGTAACTTTAACCAAACAGTTGTATTTATGATAAAATACAATTTATCATTTTTTTCTTTGATTGAGCATATATTTGGTAACATATTTATATCATTAATTTCTGCTTTTTTAGGCTGGTCCATATACTTGCACACAAAAGGTAGAATGGAAGTATCAAAAGATTGTCAACATGTTTAAGTTCTGTCCTATATCCAGAATATAACGTTTTGTAAATCAATAAAGAGTTTTGGTATCTAATTCTCCATCTTTAAAGTAGGGAAAGTGATCCCTGAACTGTCATTCTTAGCTTTATATTTTCACTCTAATGTCATAGCTGTTTTCTAGTAGGGATTCAGTAAACATGTAAGTGAACAGGGTTAATGCAAGGATTACAACTTCATGTAAATAAGTTGGAATACTGTTATAAAACAAAATTTAAATATGTGCGGGTAGATGCTTAGTGTTTGAAGGAATATGAGAGGATATATCTATAGTACCTTATATTCATCCCACTCAAGTTCCTAAGTTTATAGATGCATCAACTAATGCAACCATTTAATTAATTTAGATTGGCTTATTTTGCTCTGGCCCAATGAAGTAGGGGTTTCTTTCACTTGTGAAGCATTTTAAATAAACTAAAAAAATGAAATTGGTCAAATAGTCGATGGCATTCAATTTTTACTGGGTACAGCAATAGTCACTAAGGAGAAAACAATTAATATCACTATACTGTGCCCCAGTGATAAGCAAGTATGCCAATTACATAACTAAACGTAGTTGGACTAGAATATTAAACATTAAATTGTGTGCAAGGAATAAAAAGGACAATAAAAATGTATTTTCTATATCAATGAGCAATCCATTTATCAAAGACAAGAAAGCCTTTGCATATTAAAACTGAAGTTTATCTAATGATTCATACTGATGCATGGTCTATAACATTGTAAGTGTTAGTTTCCCATCTGTCACCAAGACAAAAAAATCAATTATAATGCCAACTGCCAGATAATTATTCAGATAGATAAAATGACAATGAGAAATTACTTTGGGCTAAAACCAACAAATTGATCCCTTGATTTATCGATAAGCTCCCTGGGGTGTGGTATGTATCTGCCCCACGACTTAGTGGGCACTTTCTAATTGGTGTCTATATCCTCCAACTTACCTAAAATTCCTGAATGTTACTTTAAAATACTCCACAAATAACCTTGTAAAAAACTATATATATATATATATATACACACACACATATATATAGTTTTCAATATATACATATACATATATATAGTTCTCTAGAAAATATTGGGAAATAGCTTTCAGGACTCTCAAGCATTCTATTCAAAGTTTCCTTTCAAGAAAGCAAAATCAAGCTAAACAAAAGAAAAATAGACGAGGACATGCTGATAGTGCATAGTTATGCACTGGGAGAGTCATTTTCTCCCATGTTCTCTATCTGTAATGCAAGGACTTGTCACAGTGCAGACTTTATGATTAGTCAATTACCTATGTGATTTGAGTTATAGTGAAAAACCTAGCTATGTCAGCAATACTCCCCCCATTTAAATGATATCTAAAATTGCTCAAATAGGACTGAGACACATCTTCTAGAGAAAGGTAATACATTGGCGCCTCTCACATATCATTAACACTTTAGCATGAATGAGCTCCCCAAATCTTTTCCAGATTGTGTAATTTCTTGGAGGGAAGAGTTGAATACATGAAGAAGATATTGAGCACAAGATATGACAGTTGTGGTAGGAATATTCTGGAGTGAGACAAATACAGAGAAGGCAGACTGAAGATTGAATCTACTACCCCAGTTTTCTGGATGCTGGCCCTGCTTATCCAAAGCTTGGAACATGAGGGGGTTTGGTGTAAAGTGAGCTAGTCCATAAACAGTTTGAAGGTCTGATAGTTTGGTCAAAGCATATCCAAAACCCCATCTGGATCTGATTTCCTGAAATATTTTCAAAGCTCTTATCACAGATGTTTTTTTAATTGATTAAATATATGTATACCCCAAGGTTCTCTCACTGCCATGTCACAGATTTCTTAAGCCTACTTTCTTTTACAAGGTCCTATGTGCATTTCTTATCCACTGTCTTCTTTTCCTATAATTTGCTTGCGTTCCATGCCTTTAATACTGCCACATTGATAAATTCTTTCTACATCTGAGTGCCCTTGGTAAGAGTAAAACCTAGAGAATACTTTGAGAAGACAGGTTCTTATATGTTTCAAAAACAGACATCAGAACTACCAAGGTGGTTAACGTGTTAGTCTAGAGATGACTTTCCTTAGAGCCTCTAACCAATGCCCAATCTTTGCCTAAAGCTGTTGACACTTGTGCAATATCAAGAAGAGAATTTCCATATTTTTGACAGAAGCTAGTTGCTTAAAAATAAAGGCATTCAGACCCTGCTAGAAACATCAGAATTCTGACAGTGTTTCCTGAGGCCTAACATGGTCTTGGCTCTCTGTACTTAGTTTAAATCCTCTTCAATTTAAGTTTCTGGTCAAGGCATTTCCAAGACCCCATCTGGATCTGATTCCAGCTGTCCTCATAACCAATCCTACCAGCTTCGTAAATACTGATAGTCATTATTACCCATGAGCTTTATATACCAGTATAAAATTGAAAATGCTTTGAAAAGTGCTTTGCTTTGTTAATGGTAATTTTTCTTCAAGTTTTTCTAATCAAGTTTCACTAGAACAGTCAAGCATATGATATTGTGAGTTTGCAAACTCAATATTACTCTCTATGTAACTGAGTCCATTTAATGCTATACACTATATTGTACTAAGTAAGTGAATATTTTGATTATGTAGTCAAACAATTCTTTAACAGTATTAATCCAAACTGATAAAATTCTGTTTCAGGTATTATGTTACAGTTTCACAGGTAATCTGAACAAAGTGCATACTTATTCAGCTTCCAAATTGTCAAAACATCAGATTCATAGTTTCAAATGTCCTTCAATTAATTATTCGCAGGAGTTTTTAGTGTACTAATGATATAGTCACAGACATGAATGATATTATGAAAAAAGATGTTTATAATCCTGGCAAATGTGTTACATGAATGATCTCAGATTGTAACACACAATAAACGAGGTTTAGTCCCTGAATTTAAAATATTTAATATTGATAATAAAAACACCTTCTAGTAAAGCTAGTTTTGTTTTTTAAGGGATAACACATAAGTTGCATCTCGCAAGCCAGTTCTGGCTGGTTAGTAATGAATATCTGGAACTCTTGAAAAAGAGTTAGCTGTCATCTATGTACTCAAAATGAAATAGTACTACAAATGATTGGCAAAGTTTGATATCATGAGTTTGCAGGCTCAGTATTACTTTATGCATAATTGAAATAGAAATGACAGCACAGATGCCAAACATATTCCACTCTTGCTTTATCAAAATGGTCTTGTTCAGTTTTGTTACCCAATACTATTATCATAGAGTGGATTAGAATTATTAATGTTAAGTATGGAGAAAACATAAGAGAATGCAGTGGCTATCTAGAGCTTAAGTTGGTTAATTCAAGAAGATTTTTTCCAGAGAATGTGAATCATTCTTTTTTATTTTGTGTACAGCTCATAGAAATTTGTTTTCCTCCTTGTTATTTATAATAGTACATGGAGTGTTGCTTCAAAACTACACTTCATTAATAGATGCTTCTTTTTAATATAAATTGTGATCAGTTACAAAACAATACACCCTGAGATTAGAAGCTTTGGCTTGTAAAAGAAATTCATTCTTTCGGACAAAGGTAAGATTTTGAAAATTATACCTACGATGTGATGTATTGTCCCAGGGTGAAATCCAGCATAAAATCTGTTTTGTAAATAAAGTTTTATTGGGCAACAGACATAACTAACCATTCAGTTATCTATTGTCTATGAATGCTTTCATGCTCCAATGGCAGAGTTGAGTAGTTGCCAAAGGTAAATCAAGGTCAACTTGATTTGTTAAAATGTAGATTCTTGGGCCAACACAAAATGCACTGAATGAGACTCTCTTTGGTGAAGGTTCAAACATCTGCATGTGGTCAAGCATAACAATTGATTCTAAAAGCACATTAAATTTTTAAAACTGTTATTTTGCGTTACCAAATTTTATAAGTATAGTCTTTCAATCAAGCCTCTTGACAATGAATGATACCTATAGTATCTTAAATCTGCAGATTGATTAAACAGTTTCATAGTGTCCCTAGAGTGAAATGACAGAAATTCCATTTTGTTTCTCCCTTGAATATTCAACATTCTGCCACTATTGAGATTCAGCTATAACTCATTTTAACTTGAGTTTTTACAATTTTTGATCAATGTACTAATTTATGTAATTTCATTTTTATTTAGAATCCACAAAGTAATAGACTAAATGTCAAGTGGTAAATGATTTCAGCAATAAAAAGCAAGATTTAGGGCAAGACTCTGGGACACTTATTCTAAGCTAATTTTTATATTTTAAAGCTTTTTTTTTTTTTTTTTTAGTGAAATCCAGCATGGCATTCATTTCAGATCAAGATATTTCTGGGTATTGTGGAGTTTCTGTCTTTGAGGCAGAACGTGTCTTATTCTAATCCAGCAGAGTGCCTCCAGGGGAAGGACAATCATAGGTTTTTCAGATAGAGAAAAAAAAACAACAAAAAAACTAAACACAGTCCACCTAATTTCGAAGTCTCTCAACCACAACTGAATTCTCAAGGCAATTGACCTTTGTGCACTTGTTTTACATAAATCACAGTGATCCTGGGAGCAAGAAAATAAATGAAGGCTCAGTAGCATGACTGGTTCTTTCTGGAAGAGGCAACACTACATCTCAAAAGTGTGTGGATCAGATTAACTACTATACACATACACCACAAATTTAGTACCAACCAAATCTTGGAAGTAACCTTTTAATCTCTTTTGCTTTGACTGTCTCTCAATTACATATCTTGGAAATTATAAATATTATTTGTTTCTATCCTTTGTTAAATGCAAAAATAAAATGGCAAAGCTCCTTTTCATTGCAGAAGTAAATGAAAGGAAAAGGAAATGTATAGCAGAGGTGGAATCAAGTGATACTTGCATATTTATTTGGAGACTTACATTTGGATTCTGCCATCAGGAAATTGGAGGGAAATGGCTGTTAAGATTATCAAAGCAAATGCCATTTAGACAAACTAAGTCTGAGTTAGCAAAGTCACAACTCAGAAATGAAAATACAGCTGAGAGTTCAGTTTCAATAGAGAAAGAATATGTTACCATATATATATTTGTATCCCTGGAGTTGGAAACTGGGGAGTATTTACAACTCTTACAAATTGTAGATCAGTTCACTAGTCCCTATTTTTAAGAAATTGTAGGGTTTTGTAAATTATCCATAATTCAATCTATTCAGTATGCCAATTTGTCACTTTTCTTTCATTCAGGAATTGTTTCCTTCATTTTACAATATTTTTTGAAATAGTGAAAACTAATATTTCCATATGATTCATTTTTATTTCATTGTGACAATAACTAAAATATTCTGTTTGTGATTCTTATTTTCTTTTTCTGATATACTGTTTTCAATTTGTATATATTGGAAACATTTTTCAGTATTTTTTAAGCCAGAATCCTTGCTGAAATATTCCAAACCTCCAACATCTAGTATGATGATCTTGTGTATATATGTTATTTTAGACATTTCAATAGTGACTGAATCAGGAACTCACACTCTTCTGTTACTGATAAAGAGCAGTAGTCATTAAGTGACCTTAAACCACAATCTAAATCTCCCCTACATATGTTGTATACACAAATGAAGTCTTCAATATGTCAAAAGGGATGAAGATGTTTCTTTCCTAGGAAGAGAGGTCTTTTAAATTCTTATCTATCCTCTAATGACAGCAATTAGCTTTCAGGTATGATGCAGTTTGATTAAACACTACTTAATGAATATCTAGTAAAGAAAGGAGGGGTGCCAGGAGCTGCAAATCAGCAAGGTATCGATGTAGTACACACATCTGCTACATTTATAAACATAACTCCAGAAAGCTTAGAGATATGACACAAGGAAGGGTAAGAAAGCAGAAGTGATATATCCTAATGTAAATAAAATGTCTGAGGTGGGTCCACTTGGGAAAAATCTCTCCCAGGGCCTAGTTTCATAAACTCCTGGTTGGATTCATGCCTGAGGCAGAAGCAGAGACAACAGCTGCTCAAAGTCATGGGGTGTTAGGGAGTACCAGAACAGGTGGAAGGATAAAGAATCACAAGAGCGAGGGAGACAGCCTAGTGCTGGCAGCAGGAGGTCTGACCAGGAGCCTGCATAAGCCCTGTTTCCCAGCCCAGCAAGGGGAAGAATGGAGCCCAGCCAGGGATAGCAACTAATCCAAGGTGACAGGATTAAAATGCCTTTCTAGACCCAGCTAGCCAAATTCCCAAAGGACTCTGTGGCACCCAATTGGGAATTTGCTGCTTGTGACAAAAATAACATTATATATTTTCTTGCTGCCAAGTGGTGTGTATTTATAACAAAAACCCAACTTTGGACCCAAACTACTTTGTACATAAGAGATGGAAGCAAAAGTGTATTGTCCCTTTCTTAGAGTTCTTTTAAAAAAATAATAATAATCATTTTGCCATCTTCAGGTCAAACTATTGAAGTACAGAAGTCCAGGTTTTTTTAACACAAGGTTTTCTCTGGGGTGGGCTGAGAATAAATTGCCACACCTAGATTGTCACAAAAACATAAGGCTGGATGTCAGGATGACTTCTCTGCACACCGGAGGATGGGAAAGAAATACAAGTAATTCATTCATTTTCTAACTTGGTTACTCATTGAATCAGAAAATACCTAATTACCTGCTCTACATCAAAGATTGTGGTAGATTGTAGGGAATGCAGATTTGAGTAAAATGAGAAATACCCCCACTTCTTATGGCTATAACAATGGTGGTGTTGGGAGGTGTCATTCAATAAAGAGGTAATATACATATATATATATATATTCAAATATGTAATTACAAGTCATATATATGTATATAACCACATATACAAATATATATATATAATTACAAAATATCAAAAAATAAAGTGCTTTGAAGGAAATGAACAGGCTAACCTGAGAGATAATTAACAGCAAGGTGGGGGTGCTTTAGGAAGAGGATTACCTAGATGAGATGGCAAAGATCTCACTTAGGTAAATTTTAGAATTAGAACTGAAGGATGAGAAGCTGTTAAACCGAGGAAGACATTCAATGAAATTAAATGGCATGTGTGATATGTGACACCCTGAGGAAGACTGTAGTATGTGAGCAAAAATGAAAGGTTGGGAGAGTCGACTATGAGGCTGTGAGGTAGGCAGTAGTCAGAGGACACAGGGTTTTACAGGATAGCCATTTGAGTGTCTCCTGAAGGTTTGTTCTGCTTGTTCAGTGAGCTTCATATTCACTCACCCATTCATTCAATAAATATTTTTCATCAGTGTCTCCTAGGTGTGCAGGTAATCTGTTTTAGGCCCTGGATGTGGAGGAAGAAAAATCAATATACTTACATACATACACCGCCTCTACTCCCTGACCGCTCCAACTGGTCTCCTCCCCCAGTTGTGTACTTTCAATTGGTTGTCCATATATTGGTAAAACCATTTGGTTTATATTTCCTTCTGACTTGTTTCTGCTAATATGATTTCTTCTAAGTACATTCATGTTACCAAAAAAATCATCAAAATTGTCATTTTTAATTGATGTGTAATATTCCATTGTATATATATACATCTTTTTCATCCATTCATTTATTTATGGTCATTTGGGTTGTTTCCATGTCCTTGCAATTATAAATAGTGCCACAATAAACATCTGAGCACAGGTGTCCCTTTGTACCCCATATTGAGGTCTCCTTTGGGAAGATTCCCAGAAAAGCAATTGCTGCGTCAAATGGTAGTTCCATTTTCATTAGTTTGAGGGTTCTCCACACTGCTTTCCATAATGGCTGAATCAGTTTACATTCTCACCAGCAGTGTAAAAGTGTTCCTTTCTCTCCACATCCACGCCAGGACTTGTCTGTTTTTTGGATGTGGATCATTCTTACTGGTGTAAGGTGGTATCTCATTGTGGTTTTGATTTGCATTTCACTAATTGCTAGTGATATTGAGCAGTTTTTCATGTGCCTGTTGGCCATTTGGACTTCCTCTTTAGAGAAGTGTCTTTTTAGATCTTCCCCCCATTTTTAAGTGGGTTTTTTGCTTTGTTTTTGTTGTGTGAGTTCTTTGTGTATCCTTGTTATCAGACCCTTAGCACTTGTAAGGAGGGTAAAAATTTTTTCCGTCTTGATTGGAATTCTTTTTGTTTTCCTTGTTGTCTCCTTTGCTGTATAGAAGCTTTTTAGTTTGATATAGCAAAAGAGAGAATGGAGGTATTACTATTCCAGACTTTAAATTATACTACAAAGCCATTGTAATTAAAATAGCATGGTACTGGTACAAAAACAGACAATCAGACCAATGGAACAGAACTGAATCACCTGAAATAAAACCACACATATATAGTCGTCAACTAAACTTTGACAAAGAAGTGAAAACTGACATTGGAACAAGGACATCCTCTTCAATAAATGATGTTGGGGAAACTGGACCAAGACATGCAAAAAATGAACCAAGATACCTCCCTCACACCATGTACAAAAACTAAGTCAAAATGGATGAAAGACTTGGACGTAAGACCTGAAACCATAAAATACATAGAGGAAAACCTGGGCAATACTCTTCATGAGTTACAATTGAGAAATCTATTTTTGGACACATCTATAGCTGGCAAAAAATGAAGGAAAACAAACAGCTAGGACTACATCAAGTGGTTGGGGTTTTAGTGTTTATTGAAATAAATGAAATGTGGAAAACTATTGGTCTCATCAGAGAAAGCAGAAATCCATTCCCTTGCTTCCTACTTCTCCAACTTAAAAATATACCTTAAAATGATGCTGTACATGATAAATACATACAATTTCTGTGATCACTTAAGATCAAACCTCAATAAAACTGGGGGAGAAAAAAAAGTTCAAACATTCATGTCTTACAAAAATTTTGTTGTAATTGTTTGGGTTAAAAGAGGCCAGATCAACCCACTCTCAGATATCCTGACCCAGAGAAGTGGCCTAAGCACATAAACCCTCAAAGGAAAGAAAGAGAATCTCAGGAACTGACAGGTACATTGAGTGGAAAAAACAAAACAAAACAACTGGTTATTGTCATTTCATTTCAAACTTGCTGAAACTTAGCCATTAAAATTAACTTTAGAAAAAGATTTTTAAAAACACATTAAAAATGTGTGTGAAGTACTTGTAATTTCTGCAGAGAAATACTCCCGACTCTTAATTATATTCCTTTCCTTTTCCTGTCTCTTTAATTTCCCTTTTCCCAATCTCCCTATTCTGACCCTCTATTTCTTTCCCACCCTGTTTTCACCATCTTCCCCTGTGAATCTTTGCCTTAGGTCAGCCAGGGACTCACTGAGAGATGGCATTTGCCTCCGTAGTCAAATTGGTGCAAAGAGAGTTGCTAAACTCTAACCCAGATAAGCTCCTTTATTTTACCCACACCCTTCTGCACCATTCAGCCAGAGTGCTGTTCTTAATTATGGGTCTGGACTGTAACAATCTTGCCTCTCCAAGATGAGATTTAACTTCCTTCTTCCGAGTTGACTGCTCTCTGGAACTGAGGACACCGATTTATTTGTGAGAGTAGACTCTTAGTTGTCCTAGATTTCTGTGTGACTTTGTCCTTGTGGCTCAGTTGGATAGAGAACCAGAACAAATTGCCTGTCCCTCCAGCTCCAGCTGGTCACCTGAATCAGAGACCCCTGGTGATGTTCCACAGGATCACCAGGCATGACGGACTGTGAACTGAGCTGAGCAGGAAAGCATCTTACTGGGAAGGAAAACCTATCAGTGACACACTCAGTGTTCACTCTTTCACTTCCCCACAGCTGTCTCTAAAACACTTTCATTGTGAATCCTATCAGTCCACTTCCTAGCTCAACTGTGTGCTATTCCTGTCCTCAGTGGTTTGATTATCTTGGCATGGAGGTTTCCCAAGCTATTTGTCTTGAGGGTGTGCTGAAGAAGATGGGGCTCTTTCTGTTCAGGAGCAGTCTGAGGTTGTAGTTCACTGTAACCTTGACACCTCTGAATAGGTTCTTGGAGCAATTTCAGTCAAACTTCCAAAACTGATAGAGTTGGTATTGTCAGTAAAAGGAGAAATCTCACACTTAAATACTCAGTTATTTACGTTATTATTTATGTTATGATTGGATGTCATTGCTGAGAGAACTTTCAAATAAATCTTAGCAGTAAACTGAAAGGCATAAATCTAAATCTCTGCCTATGTTGCTTTACCAATATAAAACTATCTTGCATTACAATTTAGTTTCTTGATACACATATTCCTTAATTCCTGAGACAAAAGTATCTAAGTAAACCGAAGAGTCCATTGATGAGCCAGCTTTGTGTATGATTGTGGCTGGTTGACTGAAGCTGTTGAAAACACTACTGGGGAGAATTTTAAAGAATTTTGGCTTAACTTGCAAGAACTAGAACTAGAATTCTGAACTAGAATCATCCAACAGTGGGATGGGCTGCTTAAATCCCTGGATGACCATGTGTTAAAGATTTTGCAAAGAGGGTTTCACACTGAGCAAGGAGTTGGAACATATCAGAGTGCATGGAGCAGTTATATTGCAGATACTCAGTAGGCTTGTTGAAATGCACCTTCTCAGGCCTCACTTGAGCTCTCCTGAATTGATATCTCAGGGCAGAGCTCAAAACAGTATTTTTTCATAAAGTGTTATCAGTGGTTTGTCATGTGAATACAGATTTGGGGATGTTCAAAGAAAATTAAAGGTTCCTTTAAGCTGCTGTTTTCCTTTTATCTGTTATATTTAAAACAGACCAAAAATGTGGGTAAACTTTTCTTTGTAATGTTAAGGATGCTATGAAGCACTAGATCATATACATTATGATTTAATAACTACATATATGTATTTGTAATTTCCTCTTTTTTTCCTTATTTCTTCCTCTTTTCACAATGGCCTTGATTTTAAAAGGGGGGGAAAACCTGCAAACATTTTCTATTAACAACAGGGCATCAACAATTAAAAAATGTGACAAAATGAAAAAATTGTCTGATGAAAGGAGATATAACTGGTTTTAAAATTTCAATTTGATTTACTGAATCAAATATTATCCATCACTTTGGAGTAGCCTGTGGGTTAGACTTGCTTATGCTGCACTCTAGCAGCTTTGTAGACCAAGCTGTCAGCAAAAGAATATATGTAATTGTTGGCACAAATTTTCTGTGATACTTGCATTGCTCTCTGGGTTTGAAATAAATATAGCATTTTTTTCTTTACATCTTATTGCCTTCTCATGTGGATGTGTTTGTGATCACTTGCCCAAAATATGGTAGCATACAAGTCTATTTCTGGAAAACAACAAACAAGATACCCACTCTCTATTCAGTGGAATTCTGGCTTTGCAAAAGGTATAGGGAAATAGTCGAAATCCTTGATACATATAGAATGAAGGCAAATTTTCAAAGTAACTGCATGCGAAGCCTGTGAAACACATACTACATGGAATAATATTTCCATAATAAGCTCATACAGTTCTTAAAGAATTGAAAAAAAAATAAAAACAGTGACAACCAAAAGTTATTGCCATAGTTCTAAAATAATAGTGGATTGATAATATAGGAAAAACCATGTGAAAAGGATTAGGTGAGTGGACATTTCCTTTATAAGAAATGAGTTTTAAAGATGAGACTGTTCACCCACCAGCTTCAGGATGAATTTTAACACAACGATATATCTGAGCAAACACACACTGTAAATGTTCACTGGCTAACTGTCATAACGGAATTTGCTAAGTGCTATTTCTAATTTCTAAAGATCTCAGGTACAGAATCAATTAATTAATTTGTATAGCATTAACTAACTAGGCGATATCCTTCTGCGTATTCAGCATTTTCACTCCCTGATCTAATGATTAAAGAGATTAAGAAACCTGCTAATATTGAAGACAAAGCAGTCCTGTTACTGAGGATGATGAAGCATATGATTTGCTATAAACTGTTATTAGTTATGGTCCAACCACTTTCAAAATTCTTATTTTGTTAAAACTTCCAAACAACTGGCAGAAACAGCAGAAAATACTTATGATACTTTCTGCTCTTGACTCTTACAATAATAAGGTAAATGACAAGTAAGCAAGTTGTCAGGTATTTTAAAAGAACAAATCCCCATGTGCAAGTTAGGATTAGTATAGATTCAAACCCATCTTCTCCACCTGCCATATATGACAGGCAGTGATCTGATCACAGAATGCCTGAACAAACACCAGATCAAAATTCAACTAGTTTTAGTATAATGGTAGTGGTGAGTATATATTCCTGCATCCTAATTTCCTGAAAATTAGTCAATGATTATTCTCTGCAAAAGGATTAATCAAAACATGCAATTAACCAGAACATCCCTCAATTAGATGTTAGCATTATGCTTCAGGTGATGCAATTTCACCTATGATTAATTTTGTTTTGTTTGTTTCTCTACACACATCTGTGCTGGATGCTCACAGAGTCTACCATAGTAACAGGCAATGGCTATGGAAAAGTCAAGGACAAACAAAGTACAGGAAGTGGCAGAAGTACAAAGGAATGGGAACTGAAGGGGAGAGAAATTTAACTGTGAAAAGAGAAATTTCACTTGGCACTAGGGACTACACTACACAATATATTAATTATTCCTATTTTTAATTTCCTTCTTTAAGTCCATCTCTAGTTATTAATTGTTGAGTCACTGACTCACTTTCTTTTACACTGGCTAGAAAAGGATGTTAATGATTTTTATGTCCAGAGGAAACAATAGCATCACTCAGCCCAAATCAGTGCGAGTCCTCCAGTCTTCACCTCTTCCAGTTTGGCTGGATGAGTCACAGATCTTGGACAGGACCCTGCCTCCTCAGTGATCAGAGGGCTTGTCTTTTCTGTCATGGGTCCTGACAGATTCCATCAGCTCTGTCAGGGCTCCTCTGACTTCTGAGTTACCCCATGTGAATATGTTGGTGATACAAGTCCTGATGTGAAGTAGGCGCCCCAGCCTGGGCCTCTGGTTGATCATGCAGTAGGGAGTCCCCCCCACCTTCAACACAGGGCAGGCAGGAAGATGACCAGCTAAATGGGGTCCCTGACTTGTGCCATCCCTGCCAGCTGAGCCTTCTTGTTCTGCACCAATGGGTGATGGTATTAACCCCTATAACATATTTAGGTTTACAGAGCTCTCAGGGAGGTGGCTCTGGTCACAGCAGCAGCTCTACAAACAGCCCAGCTACAGTTTGCTGAAGAAGCTAGATTTTACTCTTCACAGTGATTCCAGGTGAAGAAATTCATATATCATTGCCAAGAATCATTCATTTTTCCTCCCACTCAACCATGTCCTTTGCAATGTGCATTCCAGACACTGCTGTCAATTTAGAACTACATAGTTCAATGAAATAAAGCCCCAACCTTTTAGGAGTTCACGTTAGGGACAGAGAGATAATAAATTAGGGTTTAATGCACTAAGTGCTAAGAGAGGTATATGAGGTAGGCTACATATGGGCACTGCAGAGAAGGATTCAGTCTGGTTTTGCTTCTTTTTTGGTAGGGGCATAGATTCAGAGAAGAATTCATTGAGAAGATAGAATGAATTGTGTTTTGATAAATGAAGAACAGATTCTAAGTTGAAAATCAGGGGAAGGGTATTTTAGGCAGAGGAATCATGGAAGAAAAATATCATATTCGTATTCTCTGTGACCACCTGCATGTCCCCCTATAAGAAGAAAGCTAGAGTAGTAAGCCACACTGACACATTGGCCTTGCTCTCAAGGAACTCATATAATGATGATATGTAATAACAAATAACTGTAGTACTAGCAATGAGCACTAACCAAATGGATATCTCTTCTTGCAGAAATTTCTAATAATGTCATATAAGATTCCATACTAATATAATTTCCTGTTTAGCAGATTTTGTGTTTCATACAAGCACCCCCACTTCCCGCCTGAATTCCTAACACAGGGCCAGGTGCTCGTTAATAACTAGGTTGTTGATACTGAATAAAATTAAGTAATTGCAGAAAAAAAGGAGGAAGACAACGCTACAATTTGGAAAACTGAGTCAGATTTACAAGAAGTGGAATAAGGGACAAGGTGTAAATTAATACTGGGGTGTAAGTATCAGTAGCTGAGGGAAATGGAGTCATTAAAGAATCAGCTTTGATGTACCTCATTGTCTTTATATTATTTTTAGGTGTGGATATTTTTAGTCAAAAATCTGCTTCTTTAACCTTGTCAGTCTCTTTCTTGACAATGAGAAGTAAATGAGACTAAGGTAAAGGTGAGGTGAGAGGTTTTTTTATCTCTTCACTTTAATAAAGGATGATTATGGGGAGGATTACTTAAGAAGCTGTTCTCATAAATGTAGCACATTTAGAAGACCAGTGGTTGGAAAATAGTAGTAGTATCATTAGTAGAACATTTCAAACTTTAAAAAAATTATAGCTTGCTTTTATCATGAATACCATGTCAAAATATTTCACATGCATTGTTTTTAATCTTTATAAAAATTCTATTAAGTCGTATCATCATTATCCCCACTTTACAGATACAGATACCAAGATGCAACTTGGACTGTTGTAATAGAGATAAAATAGGTATGTGTGCATGGGTGGAAGGGAAGGTGGTGGCAAGAGAGACAAGGAAAGAGAGGCAGAGGGGTTTATCTAAGGTAAACAATGTCAGGTACCCAAGGATTGTGTGACAGAACTTTTCTGATTATGGCTTGTAAATGGTGTGTTGTGATGATAAATTCATATTTCTAAAAAATGTCTTAAATCTGATTAAATATATGTCTATCTGAAAAATAGAGACAATCAATTTTAGCTTGCTTTTGGTTTCCAAATCTGAAATGAGTCAATCTTGATTATGAAAGCATCAATTCCTGAATTCCTGAAATTATTTTTAAAATATCTCATTAGTATATATTCTTAATATAGACACAGGGTTAAACATGATAACTTCTTTCTCAAAAATTCGTTCAGCAACTTTAAAAAGAATGGCCTTGATCCTTGTATAAGATACAGAGAGGCTAGAGCATAAGGAAAACACAAAAACAAGCCAGAAAAACAACATTTCTAACATAAGTATTTTTTATGTTGCCCTTTTACAATATTCCCATTAAAATGCAGATTATAATGTGCTACTAAGTACAAGGTAGAATTTGGGGGCTATTAAAATGCTAATGGGAAGGTTAACTTTAAGTCAGAAACTATTGTTTAAGAGGCACAAAGTAGGAAAATTTATTTTAAAGTCATCAGTCATTAAGAAAGGCTAGGCTTAAGCTCAGACTTTGTCAGTGAATAAACTATTTTTTATTAGAAAATATATAAAGAAAGTACAGTGCTATACTTGTTTATAGCAACCCTACTTAGCATTACCCTAAGGAACACATTACTTCATTTTGATGCTGCAAAAACGAAGTCTGAGGTAGACATATGTCTCCAGGTAGCTGCACGTGGAGTACAAATAGTGAACTGACAGACTATGCAAATATCTCCTACCACTGTACCTACTCTTTTAAATATGACAAACCATACATGATCCTGAAATTATGGTTACAGAATTTCTTCAGATATATTTGTGGTTTCTTGAATGTCCCTAAAGCTTTATCTTCCCAACTATTCATTTTCTACTTTAGGAGAGAAAACAGGGATTCTTGCCCTATGCACATCACAAGGCCTTCCCACACTCACACTAAGGCTACCAGATCAACCATTCAAAGTGAATTCAATCAAAAAGTCCTAGTAATAATGTTGCAAGTGATACATCCACTTGTTTAAATGACTAGGGAGTGATGGTGTAAGAAGAATTGGACAGACCACACAAGAACTGAAGCTACTAATTAATATTAAAATAGTTTTATTTCATATGTCCTCTTGTATTCTGATTTCCTATTATATGGAAACTAAATTTGCTGATATTTTTTTGCTTTCCTTCCTGTGACTTGCCTAGTACATTCTCATTATCTCTTCCATGAGGCAATATATGTGTATATGCTAGAGAAGGCAAGTGGAAATCTGGGCTACCAATGGTTTTGTGAATTTCTTAGGGGAAGAAATTCCTTAAAAAGAAAGATGAAATTTAAGAAGTTTAAAAAATATATATTTTAAGGAGAAACACGCCTTGGAAAACACAAGGGTTTTTGAAAGACAGTACAGAAAATAAAGGCATCACCATAATTTTGAACTCTATCTGATAAAGAGGAATAGGAGATAAAGCCATCCATGTTTTTGTGGTTGGATTCTAGAGTTGTTCTCTTCTTGTGATGTTGTCACAGTCCCTTGCCATCTCAAATTACTGTGTGTTACATTTCTTGTATGCCTATTTTGCTCCTTTAAATTCCCCTATAACCTTTAATTATCTGTAGCAATAATTAAAAGATATTAACTACTTTTAATTTGCCCACAAATGGTGTGTAGTTTGATTTTTTTTGTAGGGATTGAGATCTATTTTCACAGTTGCTGAGTAAATGGGATAGGGAAATATTGTGGATGAGGGAGTAGGGCTGGGGGAGTCTGCTCCTGGTATAAATGTGCTGATGGCCAGAGCAGCCGGCTTTTGTTTGTGTCACTGATGTTCTCTCTCTTCTCTGGGATTCCAGATCTGAGGCTGGGCACTCTGTGTGTTGTAGGTGTGCTTCAGAGATGAGTTGCAGTTCTGAGGTGTGGGGAAGGGGGAATGTAGTCTACAGCCTTTTGCTTTTTCCTACCCTATGATTTGGCAATCACACTCCAAGGCATCTACCCAAACAATGCAAACACACTCATTTGAAAGAATATATGCCCCCTAAGTTTGCTGCAGCACTATTTACAACAGTCAAGTTAGGCAAACAACCAAAATGCCCAATAATAGGTGGATAAAGATGTGGTATATCTACACAATAGAATACTTACTATTCAGCTATTTAAAAAAAAGATGAAATCTTGCCAACTGCAACAAAATGAATGGGGTGAAACTAAAAAGAATTATGCTTGGTGAGATAAGTATGAAGGAGAAAAATGAATGCTAAATGAATTCACTCATATATATATGAGATGTAAACAAAGAAATCAAAGGAATAGATAACATTAAACCAAATCAAATGCTAGATATATGATTGCAGAAACAAAGCTATTGGAAGAGGAGGATGGGGTGTTCAAGGGTTCAATGCCTATGCTGCAGGATTACTGGGGCTTTTATGCTGGAGGAATACTGGGGCTTCGGGTGGAGGGTTATTGTGGTAATTTAAATCAGAAGAGGTGTGTACTTACACCCTTAAGCTACAAAGAGTGCTGTAAAATAGCATTACCTCAATAGCACATAATATATTTAAATAAATAAGAGACTATAATACAGCTGCCTATTATGCTATTTATTTCCAGTGGTTTAAACTAACCTAAGACAACAACAACAACAAAATACTTAAAAATTAATGCAAGGCAAAGATTTTCAATCTTCTTTTCTTCTCTTCCTTTTCCTATGCACCTTCCTCCACTTCTTCCCATTATCATAAGATAATAACATCTATACAGTACATTATGGTTGACAAAGTACTTAAATAGACATGATCTCATTTCATTGTTCTAAATTTATATAATATTTACTAAGGTCCTGAACATTCTTGGTTTCAGTATATAATAGCTAAAAACAAACATGCACTGTGCTTTTCAATTCTGAAAATAATTAAAAACACAAGCGAATAAATGTATCATTAGAAGATGTGGAAAAAACTATTGATTAAAAATAAATAAATCAGTAAATAAAGACAATGGTCTTAGTCTACACTGAGAAGCCAGAGGATGACTCTGTGAGTTCAGTTGAATAAAGATGAAATAATAAAATTTTTCAGTGAGAATAGGGTGAAGAGATTTCCAGGTCTACTGAACAACATATGCAAAGGCCCTGAGGTAGAAATAGGCTTGATCCATTCAAGTGAGGTGAAAAAAGCAAAAGTGAAGATAGATAGGTACCAGAAGTTAAATGTTACAGGTAAAAAAGACTGAAGTATATTTCTAGTATAGTGGGAAGCTAGCGAAGGGTTTTAAATAAAGAAATTACAGTATGCTATTAACTTTTTATTGATACTGTATAACAGAAATATAATGTGACTCAAGAAGCAATTTAAAATTTTCTAGTATCTACATTAGAAAAGTAAAATAAAACAGGTGGAATTAATTTTAATAGTGTATTTTACCCAATATTTCCCAAATATTATCTTTTCAATATGAAGTTAATATAAGAAATTGAGAAATTTTTATATTTTTAAACTTAAGTTTTCAAAGTACAGTGTGTATCTTATACATATAGCACATATCAAGTATAGCCACATTTCAAGTGTTCATTTGCCTTGTGTCTTGTGGTTACTGTATTGGACAATGCAATTTTATATAGTTAGTTTAGTGGTTATATAGAAAGTAAATTTGAGAGGAATGGGGAAAGCAAGTATATTTGTTTTCTATGGCTAGTGTTATAAATTACCATAAACTTAATGATTAATGCTATGAAAATATATTATCTTACAATTCTGTAGGTCAGAATTCTAATAAAATGAAGATAGTAGCATTGAATTCCTTCTGGGCATTCTGTGGGTGATTATACATCATTGACTTTTTAGCTTCTAGAAGCTGTCTGCCTGACTTGGGTCATGATTCTATTGCTACATTTTCAGAGACAGTGACTGTGACAGTGACAGAGACAGTGAACATTGTTCAACTCAGGCTACCATCTCTCTGGTTCTCTTTTCAGTATCTTAACTCCACTCTCAAGGACCATTGTAATTCCAGTGGGCCAACCTGATTTGGAGAGCTCAAGCACAGCTGATTAGTGATCTTAATTCCATTTGAAAAAAAATAATTCTTCTATTTTTATGTAACCAACATTATTCACATGTTCCAGAACTTAAAGACAGACATTTTGGGGTGAGGGAGGGCACTGATCTGTCTACCACAGGGGGAAAAAAAACATATTACCTTCCTTAGCACAATGGTAAACCTCTTTAATACAATGGTTTGAAACAATAATGAGTTTACTATGTTATAGGCAAAAATTACTCCTATAGCAAAAGTTCATAAAATATAGAAAAGCACAAAGAAGAAAATAACAAACACTAGTACACAAAATCTTAACTCTCAAAACACTTAATTCTTATTAAACAACATTTCAGTAATCCCTCCATGTAAAGATAAAGATATTATGGAAAGACAAATTTTGCAAGCCAATTCTATATTTTATTTTGAATAGAAGTATTAGCATTTAATGTCACTTGTCCTTAACAGAAGAAAAGTAGATTGGACTGAAATAAAATAAATTACTAAATTTCAAATTTCTTATTCTTCACCAGATAGCTATTAATGCTTAACATTTCTTTCTGAGGTTGACAAAAAGTATATAAAAAATTGAGCCTTGAACCATTATACATATAAATTCCATGCTTTCAACATTGAATAATATGCTTTGATACTCACATTTTAGAGAAAACAGTATCTAAAGTTAAAAGAGCCCAAGTTATTTGCCCCAAATCAGAGTACATTATATTTCTGTTTACTCTAGTGGGGTCATGATTCATAATTATACATAATTATTCTTTTATCCCTTTACTTCTCACATCTTCTACAATGGTTCTCTTGATCGGCAACCTTGGACACTTGGCTGATGGTCTTACCATACTTCCATGAGGAAATGGGGATAGACAAGCAGACATTTCCAAATATGATTGCTCATAATCTCCTTTCACTCTTACAGCTCAGACAAAATGCTTCTCCCTACTTTTAAGACCTGTATCTCCTTTGTGCAAAGGATGTTACCAATTTTACCTCTTCATGAGTTTTGCTCCTAAAATTATTCCCTTTCTTCTTGCATTTTCCCCCATCTCCACTGATTAATATTCATCAATAAACATGAAGTTCTAGTATCTCCAACCTTGAAACAAAACAAAAATACTCCCTTGACTAACATATAACATACAGCCTCACCTCCTCTTCTTCACAGTAAAACTTCTTGACAAGAATTTTGTGGAATAATTGACTTCATCACTACACATTCTCTCCTCAACTACAATTAACTGGGTCTCCTTTACCACCACTCAATGATCTTCATACTGCCAAGTCCAATAGCCATTTTGAGTTCTTAATCCCAGTTATTTTCTCAACATTTGACATAGCTGACTACTCCTTCACTTAAAATGCTCTCTATCTCTTGGATTCCCTCATTCTTTATTCTAGTCTCTCATTATTAGCCTCTGAGGCCAGTTATTCTCTACAGTACCTCTTCCTCTTCTATTTAAGTTCTAAAGAGTATCTAATATCATTTCATTTTTCTCATACATACTGGGTTTACATTGGCTTTGAACCTTTGTACAACATCAGCCAGAAAGGTTTTCCTCATTCATCTTCACATGGCTGGTCCTTATATGGCATACAGATCTGTCTTCCCTTACTACTTAATACATCCCATGCCATCACTCCCTGCCACATCACATATATTGTCTTTGTGCGTGATATTTGCTACTAGAGTTTTTATGCATTTTAGATAAATCTACCAGAGAAAATAATCTCTTTGGGAGCCTGGACTTTTCATTTCGATATCTCTTATTCCTAAATGTCAGAGATATGGTAGAGTCCCCCAAATTAAATGTATATAATTTTAAAATAAGTTTTTATTATAATCATTCTTAAAGAATTAAAAAAGACAAAGGTGTAGAATTTTTCTAGGGCCAATTTCCCCCCAAGTTCTACATATGCTTTCAACAACTTCATTATACACAGACATTAATTCATTGGTTTAAGAGTGCAGACTCAAAATTTAAAGTGATAACAAAATAATATAGGTAAACAAGATATTTTGCTTGACATTTTAAGCTAAATGCCATGGGCAGACCTAAGAACACCATGAGAAAAAGAGATATCTAGGACCAGGTGTAAGAAAAATTTTGTTGTTAGGTTTTAACTTAAAACAAACTGATGTAATTCTGAATTTTACAGAAAGTGGCATTAAGTCTCCAAGAAGAAAACTAATCTACTCAAGATCATACAGCAAGTAAGCTGTAGAAGTATACTTAAGATCTAGTCAACCTCACTCCTTACTTTCAGTTCAAGTGCAAAGTAAATACAGCAAGTAAGCAGTAGAAGTATACTTAAGATCTAGTCAACCTCACTCCTTACTTTCAGTTCAAGTGCTAAGTAAATGCTATCCTATATTATACAATGTTCTTAATATATTTTGTAATCTGAAGTCCTCAAGTTCTCATAAATTATAAAATTCTAATAAATATTTCTAATTTTAGTGGTCTCAATATTTTTTTCCTCAAGAATTCAAATTTTATCACCATCAATCTTATCCTAATAAATCAAAACAAAGTGAAATCTATGGGAAACTAAGAAAGAATGCTTGAGCATTTTCATACTCAGTACAAATTTTGGACAGATATGAAAACTCAAGTGGATTCAATTACCTTATTATTATTATTTTAAGTTTAAAAAAAAACTTTCACTAGCTGTAAATTAAAGAGATCAAACTAAACACACCTACAAAAACTAACCCTAAGTATAACACATTAATCACACATCATTTATCAACAATAAATATATCTATAACTATATGTTACCATATGTGAGAATAAAATCTAACACTATTGACTTTAATGTTTGCAAAACACAAGTAAAAATATCTTCTTTTATGGGGAAAAATATAAGCTTGGTCATAGAATTTTTATTGGATAGGGTAGCATATAACCTACTTGGTAGGTTTTATATGTATATATATATATATATATATATATATATATATATATATATATATATAGTGTGTGTGTGTGTGTGTGTGTGTACTTGGTAGTAAATAGTAGTTTGAGAAAGTATAGTAAACATATTACTAAGTGCTGATCTCATTCTGTAAGCCTTAAGAGTCTTATTTTCTGGCAGTACATGTTGAATGTTGAGAGCTTGCTTTAACTTCTTTCCAAGCTATGAGGAAAAAATCCCATTCAGATGACACAGCATCACTGCTGGTAACCAGAGGAACCTGTATAATTGTGGAACTGTAATAGAGTAATTCCCAGGGAAAGGGGAGGTTTCCAGAATCAACCATGGTGTTCCTTGTGCCACCCCAAGGAAGGGTGGAGCTCAGTAGGGAGGAGAAGTTAGAAAAGAGACTAAGTAGGAAGAAAGCAAAAAAGGAGACCTGGAGGAGGCATATAGAGCAGAGAGACGTGAAGAAGCCGCACTTGCTTCTTGGCCTTAGACTTGCACTAGGAACTTGGGGCACATGGAGGAGTCACTTGAGACAGAAATGGGTGAAAGATCCATGGGGAGACTGACAATGACAGCCTTTATCTCCATTGGGGTTTGATTTTGCTCTTTTCCTTCCAGACTTGTCTGACTCCTCTTGCCCCTTTTCTATGCATCCCCATGAGAATGTACCTTAGGTTTGTGGCAAACTTTCAGTCCTCACTGGTTCGGCTTTGGCTGGATATTTACCTGTAAGGGGGGTGGGTAATTTGGGATGCTTGATTTGGATACTATATATTTTCTCTTTATTGCACACTAATTGTATTAAAGCTATTTTCTATTGATGGTATTGCATACTAGAGTGTGTTTTGTCTTGATGATGTGGATAGCAGAACCCATCTAAATCCTGCAGGTTTGGGAGTTTTGGGTGCTCTTCATCTTGCCTTATAACAGATTCAACCATGGAACCAATACTTTACCAGGAAAATTTTCCTTCTTAACCCTTGCCCCTAAATGGAAGAGGAAAGAGAGAGAAAGAGCAGAAAATTTTCAGGGAAGAAGAAAATGCAATCTCATAGTGAAACAGATTACATAATATAAATCATCCTCAACCAAAAAGTAACAAATATTCATTGTCTAGTATGTGGTGATGAGATAACTTAACTGAATGACTAGTAAAGAGATGAAAACACGTCATGACATTAGTCTAGTTGATAGGGAAGACTGGAAAACAGAAATTAGAACACAGCTAATATCAACTAGGCAAATCAACTAATCCAGTCTTGTGGTCTCCTAGACAGGTTTGAAGTTTACAGTCTGTTCTTTGTTCTGGTGCTTCGTCACTAGGTGACTCATCTCTCTGTGGTTGGAGGAACCATGTGGGAGGATGAAAACTCCCTGCTCTATTTATTTTTTAAACATAATTTTTAAGAGTAGTTGACTGGACAAAAAGATCATTCAGTTAATAAACTTTTGCTGAACACCGATAACCATAAGTACGAGTCACATTGGGAGAGTGAGGAGCATGTGAAAAGCACTCTGTAAGAAGTGTGCCACCTAAAGCATTGTATGCAAATATTGGAATAGAAAGCAATAAATTTTCTGTTTCCTATAGAGAAAATAGTTGGCAAATTACTCCACTAATAAGGAGAGAACATATGGGTAACTTGGTGGCAGGTGTGGTGTGGTAATGTACATCTAATGAGAGGGGATCCTTTATTTCTGAATCATATAGTGTTGTAAACTGATTTTACCTTAGCACAATATTTTTTAAACAGGGGAAAGGGTGTAGCCCAAAGGGCCTGACAATTGTAGGAATGTAAGACTTTAAAATCTTTTAGAATTTTGGAGAAATTGATTAGGGCTGTGATATGGGGAGTCTCCAATCATGCAGGCTGAAATGGGGAGTAGCCCAAACTTTATCACATGAGAGTCTTCTGGGAGTTTAACCCTGAACCACTCCCTAAACAACTGTAGGTCACAGAGCAGGAGTCCCAAACACTCCCCAGGACATAAACATTAAATCAACATGACAAAAGCATGATGAATGTGACATGCACTCCATGTGAGTTACCTAATGCCTATGTTTTTGTTTTGGTTCTTTATACAGATTCTATTTCCACTAACATATCTATAAATCACAAGCATCTGCAACTAAATTGCACCAGTAAATCTCATAAAACAGCTGCCCTGAGACTAGACTCAAGATGTTAACACAAGAGTTTCCTCATTTTATAAAATGGCAAGGTGGGTCTTTTATTTTAGGAAAAAAAGTATTACTTCAAAATATCATTTAGTTGGTAGAGAAGTTACAAGGAAATGACACTGTTGAATTTATTTGATAAACTGTGAATTGGTGCTCATTTTTACCAGGCACTAAGAAAGAAAAATGTTACAGTGACCTATGTTTTACCAAATCTAACACTGTTAGAAAAAAATTAAAATAGATGGCATTCACCTCATCATACAGAAAAGGTACTTTGAAATACATAGTTCAATTGAAGAGTTTAGAACTTTCCAACCCTATATGATGAGGTGAAGTTGACTGGTATAACAAACTAAGGAAAGAAAATTTAACTCATGTAAATCATGCAGTTTGCAATTCTCCTTGAACCACACAATATTCTGTACTTTCCACTATGTGTCAGTACACTTTAATTGATGGAGCTTCTCCTTTAACAAGTACAGATTTTTCAAGATTTACAAAGCTTTGAGTGAAACAGGTAATAAAAGAAAGATAAATAAAATAAGCTGGAAATAGGAACAGCTTGAGCCTGTGTTATGAGTTCATAAATGCCTTAAATTAGGAAGAATTACAATGGGATTTAGAGCTATTGGGACATATTTGCATCTTGAGCTGGTCTTTTAACCACTAAGTAGAGTTGCTTGCTGACTTTTCCTTAGTAGGGAACAAAGGCATATTGTTATCTACTGTAATCTGTTAGCATAAAATATTTTGAATGCATGATAATATGGGCACAGAGTATGAAACATGTGTTCGGAACTGGAATCTGTACAAGATTTTAATTTTTACCAAAGCCAAAGCAGCCCATGACTTGGGTCATAGTCTGTCCTCCTGCTACAAAGACAATGTAGATAATCTCAGCAGGTCCTTTCATCCTGTTTTCATCATATAAGAATACAATTGCTGTGATGGAGACATAAAAATTAGGAGCAAAAAGACACCTACAATAAATTCATTCAGGTAATAGATATAATAACAGCCCTATAGTCATCTACCCTTGCCTTTTTTTAACATTTATACATGCTTGTTAAATAGGGTACAGAAGTAAAATTTCTTATTCTCATATTGCTGAAAGCTGTGCCTGTGTTCAAAGTTGAGATGTCTGTTTCCAGAAGTTCTGTCATTAATATTTTGAACCAAGTGCATCATAGCAGGGAGACAGACCCTCATGAAAAATTCTAAGAAATGAATGAAATGTCTCAAGACTATATTTACACAGATGAAATAAATGAAGCTATAAAGATTCTCATAGATAGTATACTATTGTTAAATTTTGTTTTCAGTTTTGCAAGCCATGTTGCCCCGCTTTCTGTGAGATCTTTGAGCAACCATCCCTGAAGTGTCATGTCCCATTGAATACAGAAGTTAGTTCTTAGTGAATAAAGCAATTAATGGTTTAAGTCAAGCATTTCTTTTCAAATGTACCTTCAGGAATGGAGAAATAGTTTTCAAGACTCTCAAATTTGCTAAGTCATCCCTAGGATATTTAAAAATATGAGCTGATTAATAGAGTAACCACTGTGTCATCTTCCCTCCAACAACGATGATGATTTTAGTCAGGTTTAAGTCAAGTCCAAGATTTAGATAAATAGGAATTCTATATATTTGGTCAAAACCTTCCTATAAAAATGCTAATGATTTACGCATAATGGCTACACTTTATCTGTGGATATCCTTATAATGTGAAAGAAGAATCACAAAAGGACCACAAAACATAGAATCCTGACTCTGGATTGCTTCACAATTGGAAACAAATTCCCTGGTCAGACTGAAAACTGTGGATGAGTTGATATCCTTAACAAAACTTTTTTTCTCACATTATCTATACAATGCCTTAAGGTACAATATCAAAAACTAAAATTAATCACAGAGGAAATATTTTCCATTATATCAATGCTGAATTCAATCTACAATATCCTTATTTTGCATTGCTAATTTTATGGTAGGAGTGCATCTCCAACAAAAATGTAACATCATTTGCAAACTGCTTAAGAATTAGGGTTATCAATAAATTCAATTGGGAATTGAAATATATTTAATGGTAAGAGCTATGGATACTACCTTTTTAAATTTTATGATAGTAAATATCATGTCATATCATTCTTTTATTCCCTGGTCTATCTGCACAATGACTACTTTATAACATGCTTTCCGGTATATTCTTGTTGAATGAGTAAACTTCCGATGAATGTAGTGAAAATTTAAGTCACCTTAGTGAAATAATTGCCATGATGTAACCAATTTAAAAAAGTTGATATCACCATATTTTTCATTCATTAAGTGGTTGTTCTCATATCATCAAGAAGAACATTAGTGTCAAAATATTTCCCTTCATTTATTCCAAGTATTAGTTTGTATTTGGATTCATGGCTTAGAATATGTTGAGAATGAATACTGAGAATGTAGCATGAATAAAGTACTGACCTATGAATATTTAACAGGGATTCAGAAGACAACTATTACAGTCTTCTTGAGCCAAACACCACGAATGAAAGCATTTATAAAAATACAAGGTAAAATGATATATGAGCCATTAAAATGAGTATATGGATAGAACAAATCGATGCAATAAAAGTGGAAAGATTACTCCATCTATACTAAAGTAATCAAAGGCATAATCTTGGAGGACATAAGACTTGAACTACACACCTCACTGACTAACAAGACGAATTAATGGAAAGGAGTGCTGATTAGAATATAAGTGGAGAGTAGTGTGTTTAGAAGTTTGAAGATTAAACTTTGTAGCTCTGGACAACACAAAGGTCAAAAGTAACGTAGGGTTGTTTTACACTGCTTTTAGGATTACAAACAGAAATCCCCTAATATGGCATAGAAGGTACTGCATGATTTGGGCCCTGACTAGCACTCCACCTTCATTTTTGCCTTTTGTTACTTCTGAGCCAGTCTCACAGGGAATAATTTTTACCTCTTCTACAGTTGTTGGCTTTTTTATATGTAATGCCAAATCATCTTTTAGATATCAGCTTAAGTATCATTTTCTCCTAGAGCAGGTCAACCTCTCATTTTGGCATTTGCTTTTACGTACAATGCACCTCTGTCAAATGACACTTATCATATGGTAATTCTACATTTATTTGTTTGATTACATGTCTGTCTCCTCCACTAGACTGAGTTTTGTGCGAGTAGAGATCATCTCTATTTTCATTCAGCATTATATTCATAGTCCCTAACAGCATCTATTGCATAACAGGTACTCATAAATAAATGTATTTAGTTGAATAATTGAAATCAGGTCAGGGTAATAAAGGCTGTAACAGTGGGCTTGCTAATTTGCTTATACTATGCCATCATACATACAACAAGTATATAATGAGTATTTATTTTACACTTTATTTTGTATTAGATACAGGAAATACAAAAATGGAAGAGAGTTCCTGTTTGTGTTCTATTTTCCTAGGGTGAGACAGATAAAAACCAATGCAATGTTGAGTAATCAGTGCTATGATAGTACAGAGTGCTTTAGGAACACTGAAGAAAAGTCCTCTAACAAGGACAGTGACAGTAAGGCGAGACTGCTTGGTAGGTAGGTACAGGAAATATTTAAATTGATTTTTAAAAAAGTTTTATTGATTATGTATATTTTATTCTTACATCATTGTAAACCCAACACAATGATTAAATATATACCCAACAGTTTTCCCACTACTGAATCACCCAAGTCAGGGGAGGGATGAGCACAAGGGCTCAAAGTAACAATTAAATTGATTTCTGACCTGCATTCTGCTTCTAATAAAAAGTTGCTGGTCAAGTTCATTAACAATAGTAGCAGAATATTTTTTTTAATTTATAGATTTTCATAAAACAGGAATTAAAAACTAGATCAAGGAACTGGAACCCAGGACATTGGTGGTGCTGAAAGGATAGCAGATAAGGTTGATGATGAGTTTACCAGCCCTGTATTCTTGTGTCCTTTCTAGGAGAATTTTGAAGAAATTATCTCATTGCTTTTCTGAAATTATGTTCAGTATGCATGTGAACTATAATGAGCATCTGTTCCACAGATATAACCTTGTCTCCAGACTTAGACAGAAACCCATTTTCTAAATATAGGGTCGACAGGGATATTCTCAAGGAGGAGGTAGAGGACAAGATGTTGTTTCTGTAAATGTTCAAGTCAATAAGTGTGTACTGAGTTTCTACTGTTCCCTCTGTGATGTTTTAAGTACTATGGATGAGAGAGAAGAACAGTTTTGCCCTAGTGGGAAATTAATGTGTTCTTTTTAACAGTTTGCATGTTGATTCATCTTTTAGTTGCTGCAGAAATGCACTGGAAAGGAAGGAGTCTTTTTCGTAAATTTATAATGTATTTCATTCACAGGCAACTATTCAGGTTTCCCAAAGCAAATATGGAAGGGTTAAAAACTAAACATTTGAAACTTCCTAAAGCATATTGGTTCAATTCCAGGGCATTTCCTAAAATTAGCCATAGAGCCTGACTTTGAAATAAATATAGTAAATTACTACCTTGGAAATTGGGCTCTTGGGCACCTCTGCTTCTATTTCAAATGGTCATTCCTAATTACACACATGGAAAAATCAAATATATCTTTAGATCAGATTTTTCTCTTAGGACAAAAATAATTATCCTGCTTCAACCTATGCATATTTCCTCTTATACTGTGAAGTTATTTATATCTTTTAGCAAATGACAAGTCAACAAAATAAAAATAAATGTCTATTGGAACCGGCAAGTTACTCTGCTACATTTTATAATCAGCATGAAAATGCTTCTCTGAAATTCTTCCCAGACCAAGAAAGTATGTAACAAGGGTTATGTTCTTCAGGAAGAACTGAGAGGAGTGATGAAAATTAAAAGTTCCTGAGTTTGCATGGCTTAGTTCAAGGCCTCAAAAGAAGACCAAGATGTTAAATGCTATATACCAAGTATCTATAGCATATTGGAACATTACCCTCAAAGATAAGTCTACTTGTAACAGTTTAATTTAAAAGGGGGAGGTAGCATGTTCCCAGCCCCATCTAAGAAAGAGTGGAGTTGCTTGGAACAGAGAATGTGACTATGTAAAGAAGCAACCCTACTTGACTCCCTGTCTTGAACTTGCACTAGGGACTTGGGTGACATGGAAGGAGGCACTTGGAAGAGATGACTCTTCCACTTGGAGAGTGACTCATGGCAAGGTTGACAATAGAAGCCTTGATCGTGACTGGTACTTTGATTTTGCTCCTTTCCTTTCAGACTTGTCTGGACTCATCTGCCCTTTTGGTTCCTCACCAAAAAGTGCCTTAGACTTACAGCAAGCTTTTGGGCCTCAGAGGCCTTATTTTGACTTGGGCATTTATCCATCAGGTGATGTGTAACTGAATGTTTTGTTGGGAAACAATTTTTCTCTCTTCTCTATGCATGCTAATTGTATTAAAGTTCTTTTATATTAAAGGTCCTATACACTGAGAATATGCTTTATTTTCATGAGGCAGATGGTAGAATTCATTTAGAGCATACAAGTTTGGGGGTCCTAAGGGACCCCTCAGTCTGTCCTCTGACATACCATAGCTATATGGGAAAGTAAGCCATAAGCCAAGGATAGTACTATTATTCAGTGTTTCTAGGAATATAAAAAGATCTTGTCATAACTCAGTCTTTTCTCTTTCAGAAGGAGAAACTTTGGATGCACATTAAATATAGATGAGGAAAAAAATTGGGGGAAAACCAATAAAAAGAGAAAGAAATAGCACCTAAAAAAAGCTCTTTACTCATTCAGCAAAATTTTAATGAGCCTTGTCTACTACATATGGGAAAAAAAACTGTCCATTCATTTGTAGTTCTCAATTCAGTTGCAAGGTAATATTAGTATAATTTTCAAAGCAAATACTTGTTCCTGTGTCCTGAATCTTATGATCTCATTTACCCTCTTAAACCTTATTCCATCAGGTTACCCTTGCTTTAATCTATCTTCAAGCTTAACTTACTCTTCATTCTAGACTAGAAATAAGACACAATGCTCAAAATCAACTTGTTTCTCAAGCTAATTGCTATTCCCTATCACTTTTGTTTTTTGCATATACAAGTTATGTGCAAGTTATATGTAAAGTTTCAACTTAATCTCATCTAACGTACTCCTCAATTTACTGCTATTTTCTGCTCTCAACAAACATTACTGAGGTTGTGATTACTAAGGAGAGCAGTGACTCCCTAAATGACAAATATAATTAATTAGTTCTTATCTTACTTGACCAGTCTGTGACATCTGATACTGCTGACTTTGTTGAAATTCTATCCACTTGCCTCTATGACATCAAATTTCTGACTCTCTCCATGACTTTCTAGTCATTTTGTAGTATTTATAGGCCTCCTATAGCACAGGTGTTCTCCAGAACTTCTTTTGTCCTCTTTTCATTCAGAATGTTCTGGTTTTTAGCCCATTCCAAAAATGTCTACATTACTATTAAAAGCAAAATCTATATTTGCAGGACAGAACTTCTCTCCTGAGGTCCAGACTCAAATAACTAATATTTTATTAAGCACTGACACCTGGTACCTAAAGTCAACTCAACTGAATAAAATGTCAAAAAGAAAGGTGGAAAAAAATAAAGCATGGATTAATTTATCTAAACATTGACCCTTCTCTCTACCTTGTTGTGCATCCAAATGGTAATGCACTGATCAGTTCAAACTCTTCAGTATCTCATAAATCCATCTTCCCCTCTGTTTCATTTTTGGATTTCTTTTTTGTATTATTACCAGTCCTGTTACCTTCAATTTTACTACATTCCATTCAATTTTCCACATAACTATCAGAATGACTTTTCTAAAATTCATATCTTACTAGGTCACTTGCCTGCCTCAAGGCTCTCAAAGATTTCTCACTGCCTGAAGCAGAAGCTTTCAAACTTTCCTGTGCCTAAGAATACCCTGGAGGACTTGTTAAAGTCAGTTGGGCTCCATCCATTCCCACATTTTGTAATACAGCTGCTCTGGTTCAGGCTTCTAAATTTGCATTTCTAACAATTTGCAGGTTAATTTGGATGCACACCCAGCAGAATTTAGCATTTGAATGTGGAGGGATGAGGAGGAAAGGGGACATCTAGAATGACAGCTGAATTTCTGTAACTGGAAATTTAAGAAATGGGGTAGGTGTTGCAATTCACTAAGAAAGATAAGGAGTGAGCTGGGAAGGGGGCAGGAAATGTGATGAGTTCAATTTTGGAAACGTTAAGGTGTCTTTTCAAACTGTATGCTCTATTTTCATAATTTTGCATGCACTGAATCAACCTTAGGTTCCAGCTACATCATACTATTTATAAGTAACTGAGGGTACTTAAGATACATCATGAATCTCCTCCAGGGTTTCTAAAGGTTCTAAGGGTTTAGAATTCCTTAGCTTCTCAGTTTTCCTTCTTATGAAGATCCTATTTGTTGTGATGACCAACTTAAGTACCTCTTCTTAAATATGATCTTCTTAGACTCTACTTTTTCATCTTTAAAATGAACATAAGAATATTTATTTTTATATGGTTACATGAAGATGTATAGGAGAACAGTGTCAACCACAGAGGAAGAAGACTAATTATAGAAATATTTCTAGCTCCTTCCTTTGTCAAATATTTCTAGCTCCTTCCTTTGATCATTTGAAGAAAGACCATATATTTGTGAGTGATAAAAAACATACATCAACATATACACTAACTCTGTCTAGTAATTCAGGCAATGTTAAATTCATAGTTTTTATACTACCTAACTCATAAACAAACATGATAATGTATTACATTATTGAGTAGGTACTGTGTAGTAATCTATCAAACTCTTGGGGGAGTTACAGTCTGGTAACAAAGATAAAATCAACCCATTAGAGAGCAATTACATATGAAGAATGTGTGTAATAATTATAATACAGTAATGAGAGTATGTGGAACTGAGTATCACCTAAGGTATCAGAGAAGACTTAATAGAGGAATTGATATAGAATGTACATTCATAAAACAGGGAGGAAAATCATAGTGCAGTGATGGATGACATATGCTCTTCCTACACTTACATGCAATCACCTTGGATTACAATTCCCAATATGCCATGACTAAATTTCCTGGACAGGGGAACTATAGGAAACAAGTGACAGAGTAGCACAAAGACAGATGGAACCATTCCATTTTTGCTTTTTCAACCCCAACTTGCAACTAGGGACATGGGTGGAAACATGTGGAAGAGAGATATGTAGAAATGATACCTGGAGTGCCTATCCACCCCACCCTCCCACACCTTCCACTCCCCAACCCCCCCCACTATTAACAGTTGATACATTTGATAAAGAGCTAGCCACTTTCCTGTGACTATAGACTTGCAAAATTCACAGAGAGCTGGGTAGTACTTTGATTTGCATACCTGCTTGAACAGGACACCCACTCCTCCAGGAGTCCTGGGTGGAAAGATTTGGGAACAAAGGTATAAAGAGGCCTGAAGACAAAAGAAGAATTAGGCCATTTGGGGAGGAAAG
>PVHY01008552.1:29417-61014 GCA_004024945.1 Uropsilus gracilis | reverse complement strand
GGAAGGAAGGAAGGAAGGAAGGAAGGAAGGAAGGAAGGAAGGAAGGAAGGAAGGAAGGAAGGAAGGAAGTTATTATCAAGAATAGCACATCAGGCTTGATAGGTTCAAACCTTGATTCTACTTGCTCATTTGTTATAAGACAACAGATTCCAAGAACACTTAAATCTCCCTTTTTTCTTCTTTTTTACTGATAATGCCTTTTGCTGTTTTACTTGCTTGTGAATCTTTAGTGCCTGGAATAAAGTAGCACTCAATAGATGTATGCTCTCTTTTCAGTGACAGTGGGTTTAAAAGCTTTGCTGTATGTTAAGCTTGTCAAGAGTGCTCACAAGAGAGATTCATCTGCCCGTCATTGTTGTTATGTAAATATGATGCTCCCCACCCCCCACACATACACATCCAAGGTTAACAAGCCACAAACACTCCATTGGCTTTTTCAAAAGTTCTTATGTAAATAAGCCCTAGAGTATGTGTTGTTGAAGATAATGTCTTTAATGGTGCTCATTGTCATGAATTTGCGATCCTAAAAAGCTTTCCATAAAACATACATTTCCTTTTGCAAATCAGTGGAAATTGCAGAGCCCAACTCACCTTTTTTATTTCTCTTGGAGGCTCCAAGTGGCATCCTTTGCTTGAACTGCATCCGTAATTTTTCCAACTATAATAATCTGTCATATATGAATTCTTGTTTATATAAATGTCACTTTTCATATTCTTAATATTTTCTATGCCATTGCATTCTATAGTATATGTAGTATTATAAACATTTCTTTACATTTTTTGGAAAACATTTATTATTCTTAATAAACAAAAACTATATCTGTAAAAGTTTGTATGAAACCATGTTATGTTTTCCACACAGATTGATAATTAAGTGTAATTATCAAGCTTAATATTGATGGACAAGTGTAGTAGAAAAACCTAATGAACTAGAGTGTCTACTGTTGGGCATTTATGTATTTGCCTATAGAGATTCATCTAAGTATACTTTTATGCACTTAAAAATGGCATGTTTATTATCTTTACTCTGATATGTATAATTTTAATGAGTATTTTAAAGGATACAAATACAAAATAATCACTATTTTTAATGTAGTTTTGAAATAGCTCGATTTACATTGGTGAAAATTTGTATATGCAATTAGTAAGGTATATTTCTACCCAATTCAGAAGAACATATGGGTTAAATTAGATAATTTATATTAGAAAGTATAAATTACTGCTTATGTACTTTCTAAGTGTATCCATTTCCAAAGAAAGCAAATTTTATATAAAAGATTTATGAAAACATCCAATTAATTCAGACATTAAAAAAACATTAACACATTCTCATTTTTTTTCTTTTTAACCAAGGAAAACTAATATGAATTGTTCTAAAACAGACTAATTGAATATTGAAAACTTAATGGACAGTTAAAGTAGGTGAGTAATTTGAAGTTGCATCCTAATAACACAAAAACTAAGTTGTCCTCAGTTTGTAAATTACTTTTTTATGAGGCTTTTATGATACTTATAAAAGTTCCATCAACTTGGAAATTTTGATTATGATGATCTTCAGGATTATCTTTTCTTCAGCTTCCTTTATTCTCTTTATCCCTTACTCTGTCTTTCCTCCTCCCTCTCCACATCTTATGCTTTCCTTCTTTCCTTCTTCCTTCCTTTCCTCCCTCCTTTTCATCCTTCCTTCTTTTGCTTCCTTTTCTTCCTCTGTATTTCTTCCTTCCTCAGTCTTTCATTCTTTCTCTTTCCCAATTTTCTATCTCATCTATCTTTTATCCTCCCTTATTTTCTCTTTTGCCTGGGTCCCAAATAACGTAGTAATTTTAGCTCATATATACATCAATGCGATTTGACCATTTACGTTTTTAGATTTATATTAGCCCTAAGAGAGTTTACGGGCTTTTTTTGCTTTTAAGAGTGAATAAATGATAATAATAAGAGTGAATAAATGATAATAATAATATCTAAGCAGTGTGTACCTTTTTAATGTATAGAACACAGTATAACATATTTGGTTTTTTTTAATTTGAAAATGCATGCATGACACTTAATATGTCGGACTCTTTTAAGAAGTGCTTCCCAATAGCTACAAGTATAATGATGGTAATTCAATCATTAGATATGTTTACTTCATTCATTTGCAGTATTGCTATGGGCACCATTTTATGTGTGAGAAACTGAGATACAAAGAGATCAAGTTATTTTTCCCCATTTGAGAGCCACAGAATTAAGATGCCAGACTGATCTAGGCGGTATTAGTATATATTTACATATTTATGTTTGCAGGAGAAAATAAGAAAACTTGAATCTGAGCACCCACACAACAAAGAACAGTACTCCAAAACAAAATCTAAGAGCCAAGTCCTGTTTTCTGCACTACACCACTACATCCACCATCAGCTTCTACACTGATGTTTTCTCAACAGCTGAGTGAAAATGAGTGGATATTGTAGCAAAATGGGTCACACTATAATATTGATCACTGCAGCTAAAGAGGAAAAAAGGAAGATGGGTTCTTCTAACCCTCTCCTCATTCTACATTCTCTCAGAATCCATCTCCACATCTCACCTCAGCTCTCTTCAGTCCATTTCCTAGGAAAATACAAATGATTCAGTCCCAGTTTCAGATCAGAGAGCTCACAGGAGTTGACTTTATGAGGTAAGGGTTTGGGGGAATGTGTTTCTGCATAATAATTTTTCAAAACCATCTGTTTTCTGTGGTCCACAAACAGCAACTGTCCCACAGGCAGCAAAGATGCAGCCATTAGAGTCAAGCTGAGGCAGATTGTGCTAGAGAGACAGGATCAGGGATTAGACATATCTTCACATGGGCTCCCAGAATTCAGCTTGTTCAGAAAATGGGCGAAAGTGACTTAAGGCAGAGGGACTTGTGATGGGGCCTCTTGTGATAACCAGTGAGAGTTGTATGAGGAGCTGCCCATCAGGGTGTGCTTCTAGTGCTTTAAGAAGTGGGAGCCACTCCTTTCAAAATACTCCAAACTCTAAATGCCCTAAAATAATCCTGGGGGCCTTGTCAACTGAGTTCTAAGGGATCAAGCAGTGGGAGTTACAGTTGTCACTCAGGGATCACAGAAAGGTTTCCAGAGACGTGGCTCAGCACCAGAGAGAAGGGAAAAAAGTTGAACCAGAGCAAAGGCATGGCAAGGTCAGAAGATTGTGGAGCTTTCTGTGTGGTGAAAGGCTTGCATTTGGGGGAGAGGAGAGGGGAAGATTGAAAAAGGAAAGAGATTGCAATCGGTGTAATTGTTTACAAAGGATAAATTACAATTCCTTTTCAATATTCAGAAGTGTTTCCACTGCTTTGTGGCATCTGTGCATAAATATACCATATATATTTGCGTATATATATGCAAATTGAGATGTCATCAAAGTTTTCAGCCTTTCACAAGGAACTTTAATTTGCAAAAATGATTTGAACTACCGCTGGGATTTCTTTCAAACCCAGGGCAAATATTACCGCATTAATGTCTCAAGGTTACTAGTCATATTATTGATAGGGGAAATAACATTTGGAAATATATATTAAATTAATAAACAAGTAAAGTTCTGTTAAATAAACTTAGAAAATGCTTTAGTCTGCTGAGACAGAAAATTGCACAAACTGGTGAAAGTTCATCATTTTCACAATTATCTTTTGTTCCCACTTGTATTATTGAGTGTTAAACAGCATAAAACATGTATATCTAAAGTATATATTGTGTGTATCTACACAGACTAATAATGAATTAACTGAATGCTTCGTTTTGATCCTGGGAGTCATGGGAATATGGAGAATAGAACTTCTGCGTTCAAAACTCTCCTTTCAAAATTATGCTCATGGTTTTTGAGAAAATCCCTCTGGCCTTTCTCCCCAAGCCTAAATCTGCTGCTTTTTACATGTCTGCTTCTACATTCAATGTTGCTAAACAAAGTGGGAAGCTCACTGAACCCATAGCTACCCACATACACAGGCAGATAATGCATTGGACCTGACAAGCTGCATTTTTTGTCTTTGTGGAATATTTAGTTTTGTACACTGGACTAGATTTAAGCTATTTCTTCATAATTCCCCTAACACTCTTCCTGTAGATGATGAAAACATCTCTTTCAGAAACCTGTTCTATCTGTTCTCCTCTGCTTCGAGTCCACCATGTTCAGATGTGCAGCATGGCTGAGCCTCCCTTCCTTCTTCTTTTCCTGGCAGCTTCTTTATCCAAGTGTCATAACCCGCAGGGATTTTTTATTTTTATTTATTTATTTGTTTGTTTGTTTATGTATGTATGTATGTATGTATTTATTTATCTATTTATTTATTTATTTTTTGAGACTAGGTCTCGCTATTTTTGCCTGTGGAACCGCAGGCTCTCGTTGCCTGGGGTACCACAGACTCAGGCCATCCCCAGCCTCAGCTTCCCAGGTAGCTGGGATTACAGGCACGTGCCACCATGCCCAGCTATTTTTTTGGAACTAGGTCTCGTTACGGGCCCCAGGCGGGACTCGAACCGCGATCCCTAGCCCCGGCCACTTCATAGGCTGAAGCTTACAGGCACGAGCCACCATGCCCGGCCGCTGTGATTTTTTAAAACCAATCCTTTACAAGGTTGTTAGACAAAATTGCCCCTCCCTACTTCCCTGTATATAATGTTGGGGGTAAAGGGAAGGGCGTCATTTCTTCAGCTAGTCAACCTGACTCTTTCCAGAGACACTTGTTTCTATTTCTTGCATCTATGGAACATTGAAGCAGACACTAGATGGATGATTGGGCCAACCTTGATTGGAAAATAACATGAATTTTCTCACAAATTGCGGACAATCAATGCTCATTGTAATTTCTCCCCATTGCATAATCATTTTTGAATAATTATTGACATTTTTCACCCATCAGTGCATACACAGAAGAAGGGGTAGAGATAAATCAGATCTATAGGGAAATATTAGGGTGTGCTCTGTGAGTAGGATTCAATCAAATGTTGAGAACCACACTTGCTTTCTAGCCAGATCTTGCATAAACACCAGTACCGCAAGTAAATAAACACTACTTTCTGTAAAATAATTTTATGTGTGACATACTATCTGCTGTTTGCTTGAATTATTTTCACATCTTTTGAATCTCAAATGATCTCACATTAATGATCACTTAGGCCGATCAATGAAGTCAGCCAACCAGTACTTACCATAGGTCCTCATATGTAAAGTAATAGAAGGTTAATGCCAAAGACATTTTTTTCTGTATGCAAATTGAGATGTCATCAAAGTTTTCAACCTTGCATGAGAAACTTTAATTTGTGAAAATGATTTGAACTCCTCTGGGATTTCTTTCAAACCCAGGGCAAATATTACCTCATTAATTTCTCAAGGTCATTGGCTAAAGTATTGATAGGGGAAATAACATTTGGGAAAATATATTACATTAATAAACAAGTAAAGTTATGTTCAATGAACTTAGAAAATTCTTTAGTCTGTTGAGGCAGAAAATTGCATAAAGTGGTGAAAGTACATCGTTTCCACATTTATCTTTTGTTCCCACTTGTAGTACTATATAATAAACAATATAAGTAAAAATTTCAGTTTTATTCTTTCTCTATTTCCTTTTGTAGTTTTATAAACATGTATTTCAGCAAGAATAGGCTGAGCTCATTTTGAAAAATTTCTCCAGGGGGGTTTTGCATAAACCTTGGCTCACAGATGCCACGGATTGATTTCACATGTGTGATGCCTCCTTTCCCAGGTGCTCTTTACATGTTATTACATGTACCTGCTTGGAAATGCAAAAGCTCTTGGCTCTGAAATGCCTGCTAACTGAAAACATTTTTTTCTGGGTATATTTTGGTCATTGCTATAATTTTTATAGTCACTTTAGACAATAGAAATAGTAGTTTTACAGAAAGAAGTTTTTATATTTACTTGTTATAACGTATCTTCACTCATCAGTATCTCCTCATTGTGATGATACTTCTGTGCCCTCCCCACTCTCTGTGAGTTCACAGCCTTCACCACCACCTCAGAGGACACATGCTATCTAGATCTGCTGATGATACGTCAAGCAGCAGGGACTCTTGGGATTATGCTCCCAACCCCACAAAAATATCTAGTTTCTGGTTCATCATCTTCTTGTGACTATTTCATATAGTATCTCAAAGCACAGACTACTATTTTTTTTTATATCCCATGCCTCCAGCTAAAACCACCCCAAAATTCTCTGGATTGAAAGCACAGACTTGTATGTGGAAGTTGTACAATCATGTTAACACTTTAAGTCACAGAACATTACTCATTAGAAGATCAAGAAAATGGTGCTTTCTGAAATGAGAATGTGACATGTATCATCGAACCTATAAATTCCCTACATCCAATGTTTAATGAACTTATTGACCTAATTTCCTCACAGGCAGTTAAAATACACGCTGAATGTATGTGCGTGTATATACACTGATTTTAAAAGCAAGAACACTTTCATTCAGAAAATCTCATTATGCAGTGATAAATCCAGGATAAAAATCATGATACTTTTCAGCCAGGAAAGGGTATATCATGCTAATCTTTGAGCACCACTCAGTAGATAAGAGTGTTGAATGCATTTATGGTAAGGGCTGTGTTAAAAGGCTTTATCAGCCACTTATTACCTAAGTGACAACTGAAACACAGCTACTGGACAAGATGCCAGTGGGTAGATTCAGTTACCCAGTCGATGTCTAGATTTAGACTGTAAATCGTCATTATTCTTGGATTCTAGGCCTTCTCCTTGAGAAAACGAGCAAATCACATCAACCAAAGGGTCAAGTATTGTTTTTTTAAGCAACACAAACTTCAGAGAAACATTCACCTACAAATCGAATTCTCTCTATTGCATACAGAGACTACAGAATGTGTAGTAATGACGAAAAATACCCAGGAAAAAAAATGTTTTGATCAGCAGGCATTTCAGAGTCAAGAGCTTTTGCATTTCCAAGCTGAAACACATTTTGCATATATAATCTATAGATTATAAGCGAAGAAGAAAAAAAAAAGAATCAACATTTTAAGACTCTCCCTTGTGCCAGATGCACTACATTATTTGTACCAGATGTATTCATCCAGGAGATGACTCAATTCTAATGATCATTTATAAGGAGATATTATTATCGGAAGTATTATGATAATCTATCTTGGTGTGACTCAGCAATTTGTTAAAACAGCACAACTGCTATGATCCTCACTTTCAGCTTAATCCCTCTCTACATGTGTGTATATATATGTCACATCCCTCAAAGTCAGGCTCTGATTGGTTCTGCTGAACTCAGACTTGGCTCCATTCAGAGCTGTGGCTCAAACCAGTTTAGTTCACAGGAAAGTGTACCCCCTATTTGTTATAATTACAAGAAATGCATACTTTTCCTTCTCTTTGCCTAAAACCTCTTGGGAATCCTTGTATTTTAAGTTGTTCCTCAATGAAACTACAATTGATCTAATGTTGACTCAGTATTTATAGTTATTGTGAATTTATCACACAATAATGACTCTTAACATCCCATACCCAGCTACATTCTTGTGACCAAGACACTCAAATGTGCAATACAGTGTTATTAACCCCCATCACCTTGCTTTGCTGGATCCCTGAGGACTTACATTTCTCTTGATTCCTTTCACTGTTACAAGGTACCTTAATTAAATTTGAAAATTGGCTTATTTGGGGGTTATTTTTAATTGCAGAATATCCCTGTACTACTCTGTCAGTTGGCACAGAAGGTTAGTGAAAAGTGACTTGTGGACCCAACAAACTAGACAACGGTGATTTGGAATGTTTCCATGACGGTCAGGCCGCCATGAAGGCCTGGATGGAGGGATGGAGCCCTCCAAAATGGTTTGAGCAGTAGAGACGCCCTCAAAGGGTCCCCCTCTGCAGATTCCCTGGATCCTTCCATTGTTGGCTGTTGCCCTGTGCAGCAAATCATTTGACTTCTCTGATGCTTGTGGTCAGATGCTTCACTTCACACAGGCGGCCAGTAGCACCTTCTCCCATGTCTGTGTGAGTGCTCTCCGCATGCTTGGTTTCCTCCCACCTGGAAACGAATTATTGAGGTTCAATGGAATGTCGTAGTGTTCCCAGTTGTGGTCCCCATGGGGGTGTGTGATGCGCCTTGGAAGGAGGGTATCCAGCAAAGGTCCATCCAGCCTTGTGTCCTGAGCTGCTAGGATAGGCTTGGCCACCTGAGACCCTGAACTGGAATAAGTGGGTTGGAAAAGGAATGGATAAAAATGAAATGATTGTTTCATCCTGGGAGCCTTTTTGCTCTCTAGTTTAGAAGTTTGCTGATGCTTTCATGGCCAGAAATATGCCATAGGAACTTAATCTTTCATATCAGTTAGAGGTTTTGTCATCAGATTGTTTTTGTATATGTTATTTCACTTAAAGCCACAGTTTCCACAAACCTAGATTTAGGACAGGCTATATTCACATACATGACATAAACATGTGATTTTAAGACTACATATACATCTGTGATTAGTTTCAGGCTTTTTGCATAGGTCATTATGGGTTGTTTTTATAAAATCAAGTTATCTGATGACTCCGTTCTCAGTTTTAAAATGTAGTAAAAAAGGACATTTGCATTGAAAAACAAAAAGTTATAGAATATTTGCATTTTCCCCATGGAGATAATAATGTATAATGGAGGGGTAAAGAGGGAAACATGGTCAGAAATGAAAAAGTCCTCTCCTTTGCAATATTTAGCAGTTTGTAGGGTTCGTTCCATCCACCAAATTGGGTTGCCATCAAGCAGCAAGGCTTTCCGCACAAAGAACCCTGTGGCTTCTGTTTGCATCTGTGTATAATGTCTGTGTGGTCAAGATTGGTATGTTATAGTTGCCTAAACACAGTTCTCCCCAGGATAATCAATTAAGTATTCTATTTCATGGTGCAGAGGGTGTAGATGTAGACATGCAATTTCTGTTTCTAAAAATACTGAAGGTGAAGAGTTGACCAGATGGACACAGCTAATTTCCGACAAACCCAAAGCTGAGATGGAATCTGTGGTGTTAAACGGACTTGATTTGACTTTAGCACTGCAGTGAAGTGATTCATTTATCAGGAAGGCACTAGTTTAAACGCTATTCCAATCATTGTTAATTTCTCTGTTATTTTCTTTAATGGTATTAATCAGAGTGAACTTCTTTAATGATACAGCAACAGTCATGAGAATTGTTCTACAATTTATACTTTGAATTCTAAAACAATTATGGTATCATCATAATATCGCAAACCAATTGGAAAATATTGCCATGAGATGACATAAAAATGAAGAAGGAAGAGACTATTAATGATTAGCATAATTACACTCGGAAGGAAATCAACTCTTCATCACTTAACGACAACTCTTATTTGTTGATTAGAGCACACATATAAAATTGGTAAGCAAATTATAATTTTCAAAACTAAGATGTTTCACTATTAAAACTTTGTGTTTATCTTTTGTATATACTCCGCAAGCTGCTTTAAAAAATTAAAATAATTGTGAAATTTGGCATCTTCAAACAGTTTTTTTCCCCTAAAATTTGACTTGAAAACTCTATTATCATCAAAATTGAAGGGAAGCTATTGCCTACTGGGAAAGTATTCTTGCAGTCAAAATGTTAGAGTTTATCTCTTGGCCCAACCAAGAAACTTGGAGCAAATCACTCCACAGTTTTTGCAGACCCCACAGCTTACTCATCTGTTAAGGGCCTTTCAAATGCCCATTCTGTCTTGAAGGCCAAATGAGATGGATGAGTTGTAAAGTAGAAAACTGCCATGAAATTCTCAGTGCAGTTATTATCATACCTGTATTGTGTTCTCTCTTTGTGTTTATGTAGAGTGCCCTTTGTCACCCTGAGGTCATCCAGCATAGGAAGCCCCTGCAAATAGGAGAAAATAAAAGGGAAATATGGAGACAGAGCAAGCACAGAAGAATTTTCTAAGGGGCCATTACTTCCTTTAGCTCTAAAACGGCAGGCCACCAATGTCCTTGAGAATCTTTCATTTATCTGTGGCTGCCTTATAATTATATCTGTCACTCTCTTTTTATTATCAGAAGACTTGGATGGTTCATTTTAAAGTCTAACTTGTCCTTTATACTCACTGTCATGCATGTCTGATGAAATATAACAGATTGAACAGTGGTGCCATTATTAAAATAATCTGATAAGAGGCTGCCATTGTGTGGTACACAGAAGCACATTTGGCTTCTTTAGGGAGTCGAAAAAATTTCACATTGTGAATGAATTTCAGGAGCGTTTTGTTTGGACATGCTTGTTTATCGTGGAGGAATACTGCAAATCATTTTTGTTCTCTGTAAAGGGGAGTGTGCAGATTATCAAGGTAAAATGGTATTAAAAGAATCGGGTTTCACCTTATGGGATTCCTTACTCAGACGGACAGCATTTTAGACAAAATTTAGAATGTGGTGAGCTAGCTGATAGAAATATTTTTAATACCTCAATTTTTAAGGAGTTGCTTTTGCCAAGAACTTCACACAGAATGTAATTTGGTAAGGGTCCCATTTCACATAATTGCTCTCTTCCCTGTACAGGATTATATTTATTATTGTGATGATGATGATGGTGATGATGATGATGATGATGATGATGACGATGATGATGATGTTATATCTTGTGGGTACAATTCTTTTTTTTTTACATAGTTTTCTACCCCAGGGTTCTCCCACTACCTCACCCGTAAACCATCATCTAAATCTTTTGTGACCTTTCCACCATCTTCCCTCCTCCCCTTCTCAGTTCTGTGTTTCATTTCTGCAGAAAGTTAGTTTTAAGTTTTTTCTTGTTTGTTTCTTTGTTTTCCCGATATCCCTCATATAAGAGAGCCCATGCAGTTTTTCTCTTTTTCTTTCTGCCTTATTTCTACCAGCATTATTTCGTCTAGCTTTATCCATGAGAATTTTTTTTTGTTATATGATAAATTATTTTTTAATTAAATAATTTATTTATATATAAATATCACATCTTTGTAATGCCCGGAGTTCACCCCCTATCCTCTCTGACTATTCCCACTATCCATGAGAATTTTAATGACCATATGGGGTCTGTTTAAATAACACCGATAGCTATATATCCGGGCTCACATTTCAGACCTGGTGTTTTGAATCCTATTTGCCTGAGAGAGCACCTTTGCAACTAGCTCTTCTACCCACAACCAGAACATAAGCCACAGGTGTATTCTAGAAGCGCCAACCAACCACCTTGTTGCATCCCTCAAAGTCAGGCTCTGATTGGTTCCGCTGAACTCAGACTTGGTTGCGTTCAGAGCTGTGGCTCAAACCAGTTTAGTTCACAGGATTTTAAGTCTTTTCTACATGTGACCATTAGTGACTGTTGGAACAAAAATCACGAGATGAGCATGAACATTTCGTATAAAAGAAAACTTTCCCAAACTCGTTAGTAACGCCCTCTGCAAGGGGAGGAGGCCAGAAAAAAAAAGGTTCTTGAATTTCGCTAAATCTAAAATCTTCTGGTAACCAGGGAAAAGTGATTTCAGTCTTTGCCAAAAATGGTGTAATTATAATACAAGTTCGTGAAAAGAAATTAATGTGTTCCTCTTTTCCAATACATAATGATCAAGAAAACAGAAATTCCTTATAACAGATGATTTTTTTTAAACAATTGTGGTAACTCCTTCTGCCTACCTCATTGGCAGTTTATTTTGGGCTTACAGGCGAAAATGAGTCTGGCTTGTGAGAGAAGTCGTTATTCACTGGGTTTGTTCTCCTGGTTAAACACTTGTAGAATTGTATTTTTTAGAAAATGAATCTTGAAAAGTATCACCTGAAACAGTTCCCAGGTGGATTATCAGTTACAAATTCACCATCTTGTACAATGACAATGCATTCATTCATGAATTTAGTATCTCTTGGAGCCTTATTCCAATGTATACATGCATGATATAGGATATGTATCCATATGTAAACATAGAGTCTTAACCATGTGCAAGTGATACCATTTCAATTAAGCAAGTTTCTCAGCTGTCTAAATACTCCCACTGGGTAATCAGTTTCTTTAAATAAGAATACATAGAAATGATAATAAAATATAAAAGTAGCAATTTGGGTTTGTTCTTGCCAAGCAATTTGTTCACTGAGAAAAACAGGTAGATTCTTCTTCAACTAGAAGGTAGAAGAAGTGCTTTGTTTGCACCTAGGGCTTCTTTCCTGGATTTTAGAGGTTAGACAGTCTAAGAAATTCTATGCATACTATCTACTCCCACAACAGTTCCTCTCAAGTTTCCCACTCTCATGCCAACTGTATATGCCACACAATAGAGCCATCGGTATGAATGAAAGAGTCCAAAGTATAAATTCAGCAGTATTCAGAGGTGTGTGAAAGCAGCAAATTAGTTTTCAGTGATTCCTTTGAACAATGGAATGGCCTTTAGATGGTAACAACTTGGGTCGGTTTCAAACCAGTGACCTAGATGCATAAGGTCCCGAAACCCATTACTTAATCTGCTGAGACATCTAATAATGCCCACGGATCTTTCTAGAATCGCTGACTAAAATGCCTAAAACTAGTCCGAGATGACAATATAACCAGAAAATAAGGAATGTCTTTTCAGGTTCCTGGAGATAATGGGCACGTTGATGTTTTTCATTCCTAGTTACTGTCATCTCAGCAGTCTTATCTAGTCTTCCACGCTCCCTGTTGTCTTGTAGAAATACTGTTCTGTCAGAGTGTATGCTTTCATATGATAAACATTTACACAGAGACCTGTCACAGTCGCAAGCACTTAAAATGCATTTAGAAAATGCAGTTCCATGTTTCATTTGAATTGACATTTTCCCTACATAAAAACCTTCAAAACTTATATCAATAAAGGCCAACTACTTAGAAAGATCTGGTCTCCTTTTGTGCATACTAAAAGTTATATTCAGAAACTGCAGCAAAATCTATTCAGTACTTGCTAATTGTATGTGTTCTCAGCCAGCACATGCAATTGGGCACACAATTAGCAAACTGAAGAAATGTTTAATTGCTTGTGCAATTTTAACCTATTGCCAAGAGGGGAAATAGAAAGCAAAAATGGCCATTAGACTGTGGTTTAGAGTGAATTAAAGTATTTCAGTAAGAACTTGGACCCTTGATGAGGAAACCTCAGTGCAAACGTTCAGTCATCTGACTTTGGAAGAGTCACCTAGTTATTCTAAGTTTCAATTTGCTCGTTGCTAAAATAGGTATTAGGATGCTTTCATTGCAAAGCTCTGATGAAGAGCTGAGATACCTGCATGAAACCATCTAATATATTACAAGGCATGAGAGAGTGAGTCAGGAAGCCATGTCCTTTATCACAGGTAATAAGTATATTAATAAATGTGATAACTATTGTACCATAAAATCAACCAAAATATAACTTTTTCCCCTAATCTACAGTTAAACAGTCTCCCTGCTTTAAAACTGCAGTGAAAGCACGGTCTGTTATTCTCATCAATATCCTTTACAGAAAGCTCAAAGATACAGAGAAAGACTTTTGCAATTTTTGAATCTAAGAGAAGGTGTCATTGTGCCTGACTTAGCCAGCACTTAGCAATATTTACTTAATGTTGTTAAGGTAGTTCTCAGTGTAGCAAATTTCTTCAGGCATTTATACTTGGAATACAATTGTTTCCTCTCACAATTGGAGAAATTTTGTTGCACTAATGCTTTGAGTTAGTTAGGGCATTGTTCACTTTGTTTACAAATATAAAATTTGCCAGCAGAATTAAATAATTTATTCAATCAAATCTTTTTACCTCCATGAGCTTTGTTTTCTCATATCTGCTATATGTATTCTTATGTTTTTTATTGTTTTTGTTTTGTTTTCTCATTGTGTGAGGACTTTTAACATACTTGGGGTATATAAACTATGACTTCCCTGAACACCTCTTTCAATGGAAAGTTGACATTGTATGAGTTCTTTTCTCAGCCCCCTATACTGTTTATCCTTTCATTCAAACCACACTCTTGATCACTGTAGCTTTGTACTATGTTTAGATCCAGTTCTGTGTGGTTTCTGCTTTGCCCATTGATATTGTCTGGGAATTCTGGGTACTTTGTTATTCCATGTAAATCGTTGTAGTCAGTTTATTAATATTCATGACATAACTTATTAGGATATCAGTTGGGATTGGATCAATCTGCAGATCAAATAATGAAGAATAACTTAACAATTTTGGATGTTCTTTACATGAACACAGGATTTCTCTCCGTTTACTTATATCACAGTTGATATTTTTGAGTTCATTTTTGATATTAATGATTTATTATTATTTTGCTCAAGTCCTCACTTAGGACTTTTACATATTTTATTAAGTTGATGCATAAGTATTTCTTTCCTCTTTTTAATGTAAATTTTTGTGGTTTTATATTCTAATTGCAGTTGTTCATTGCCTGTACATAGGAGAGAAACTGAATTTTGTTATTAAACTTGGATCCTGAAACTGACTATAGTTATTTGTTGCATGTATATGTTGTTGTTGATTCTTTGGAATTCTCTATATGATCTTGTCTTCCACATACAAAGAACATTTGATTTTCATATTTTTTGTTGCAGTGGCTAGAATTGCATTCATTTTGCAGTGTTGAGTAATGGTGACAGCAGACATTGATGTCTTGTTCTCTGCATGTTCAAGAAGCATCTTGAACTTGTCCATCATTTTGTTCTGTGCCTTCAGGAGAAGCATCTTGAACTTGTTCATAATTTTAAGTCTCTATTTCAATTATTTTCACAATCATCTTTTTTATTTCCTTCCTTCTGCTTATTTTGGGCATGGATTGTTCAGATTTTTCTAACTTCTTGAGGTGTAGGTGTAAAGTTATGTTAGTCACTTTTGGTCACTTGAGTTTTTTTTTTTTTTTAATTTATAGTTTAATAAAATCTTATTGCTTTGTCAGTTGTCCACACAGCTATATGATTTCAGAAGTACAACTTCACACTTGTACCTGTGCACATGCTTCTCTCATCCACTGCCAATGTTCCGGTGTTGTTTTTTAATCACATTTACACCCTCAGCCCATTTTTCTCTCCCTTTGCACTCTCCCCTTAAGGAAGTAGTATATATTTCAAAGAACCTAATTATTATCTTTATTGTGTTTTGCCAGTGTTTTCTTTGGTTATTTATATCATGCAAATGTTGAAACCACTTATCTTATACTTTCTGACTTATATTGCTTAGCGTAATCTCCTTAAGTTCTAAATAGATCTTTTAACTGAAAGTGTTTGTTGCTATGAACAACCCTCCTAGAACTGCTTTTGCTGCATCCCATGAGCTTCAGTATGCTGTATTTCCATTTTTGTTTGTCTCAAGATGTGTTTTTCATTTTCCTTTTATTTTTCTCTAAGTCATCCATTTCCAGTAACATGGTGTGTAATATGAACTGTGTAATTCATTCAGTTGCATTCTCATTATTCCATAGGGGTCCTGTTAATGTGTGATAGAATATGAATGAAGGATAAGCATTCTTTAGTGCTGTGATTATATTGCAATCTTTTAGTGGGCATGGACCCCAGTTCTGTGATCTCCCCTACTATGTGATTCAGGAAAAATTAGAGGTAACTGAGATATATCGTTTCCCTTCCTCCACATGAAAAGATAGACTAAGGTTTTGGTTTGTCTTTTCCAAGCTTGGTGTGTCTTGGGAAAATCCCCAATCTATTGAGTGTTGGGAGTCATGTTGGAATGAAGAAGACGATGAGATGGAAGAGATTTATAACGATCAGAGAGCAGTCAACTCACAAGCCAGGTAATTCAGAGCATGATCTGAATTGGTCCAATTTAAAGCAATTATACAGTTGTGAGCATCCTTGTATAGTTTTTTCAAGGAAATAATCACAATAATCTAGTAAGAAAGGTGAAACTCGATTCCACATGACAAACAGCAGGGATATTGGTGATAAAATAGGCATCTACCTATCTATCTATCATCATCATCTACTAGTCGTAAGTCTCCTGAGACTTTCCAAAGAGTTTATGAGACTGTATCACAGGTGAGAGAACCAGATATTGACCACCCTCCAGTGTTCCAGAGGGGGTGAGACAAGATAGAAAGTGTTCTTCTTATCTCATAGCTCATAGCTCATCTCTCATCCCATTCCTGCATCTTCAGTTGAGTCCTAGTAAAGATATCCGCAGCAGAACTTTGGAACAAAGATAAAAGTATTCTGGTTGTATTTCAGAGTGTTGCCTTTCCTTTCCCCCTACTAGAACACATGGATTTTTCTTCTTTCTCTTATTTGAAGACTTGGTAGACTTTCTAGATGTAACATTTTTTTAGAATGTTGATCCCTCTTCCAGAATGGACCTGTACTCAGCCTCCCTCCACTATTGATGTATTGCCTTTGGGCTTACCTACCAGGTGTTAGCTCCAGTAGTGATATCTACTTCTGTTGAAATGCTCAGATTCTCTCTTTGTTTACCTTAGTTTTCCATGTATATTATTTCTCTGATTAGACTAAGAAGAATATCTGCATTTCCATCCTTTCAATCCTTTTTATTGTAAAGACTAGAATAATGACTTCCAAGCTTTTTGCATGTCAGAATTTATTACTTTTTCTTTAATAAGTTAGAAACAGCTAGATAGCATTTTAACTGTCTTTCAGGAGGTTCAGTTATACCCCCAAAGCACATATGAACATATTTATAAAAACAATTATCTGATAATGAAAAAATAGCTTCTTTACAGTAAAAATATACAGGATATTTGGAGGAAGGTCTTGAAGAATAAGTGATCAAAGAGATATTTACATCTTTGTACCCTTTAATGTTTATCTTATTGTAATATCTATAAAGAGAGGACAAACTATAAAATACCAGTCTTTTTTTTTATTTCAAAACCACATTAGCTAATTCTACATGCAGGTCAGCCACTATAATGCACAGCAACAAATCTAAGACTGCAGTTTAAAGGGAGTTTCTTGTAGCACACTGCAAGACAACGATATAATCCATCAAATACTACAAACTGATTATTTTCTTGTAAGTCAACAAGTGATAAGATCCCCATATCTTCTAAGAAAAACTTAAAACCATACATAAAGTTATTCTGGCCTTATAAAAGAAGTTGGAGGGCAATACAAAACTTGAAATTGATGAGGATTTAAATAGCTGAGATTTCATTTAATATCGTTTACCCAACCAAAAAAGCATTAAGACTCTGAAAAAGGAAAGGTAGGTAAAACATATTTTCCTAAGTGATCCTTTCCATCATTTTGTTCTTTAGTGGAAAAAATAAGAGGGTTATTTGAAGGCACTAAAGTATTCTTTAGCTCTGCAATTGTTTAGAGGCTGATATTCAGCTGGTATACTTCAGTTAAGCTTGACCTGACATTAAAAGGTTTCTCAACTTCTGTTAAAGTAACTGCCTAATATCCCTTGCTAGTCAGTCCTTCCTGAGGATCGCCTCAGAGCACATGACCTTTTTAAAACTATGGGTAATACCTGTTGCAGAATAGTTTAATATAACCTTCCTCTCATATTTGTCATGCTGAGCCATTCTAGTTGTCAACTATTTGGTGCACCATCCATTAAATAGTGGAAAAAGAAGAATATAATGACTGGGTGTGATTTTAAGAAATGTTCCTTCCTGTCTTTCAAAATTACCTGAAGGATTTAACCTACAAACAAGGATGCTGTTTAGAATTTAATATTTCACAAAAGAGATATTTTAAAGAACTTTATTCTACAGTCACTCAAATGTAAGGTTATCATTAAATGTAACTTTAATATCTTGCATAGATGTAGAACATTTGTTCTGAAATAAAATGAATAGTGTGATTTATACTTTTTATAATGCTTGCAAATGTACTCAATTCTGATGTTGACAATTTTATAGTTTTTGTAAATGTACCCTCCCCAAAGTACTCTTTCCAGAGTCTTAAATTGGTGGGAGAGATAGGTAAACAATACAATGAACTTGAATGGATGAAACTACAAGATGTACTTGTGACCCACCTGGAAGTGGATGGAAAAAAAGTATATTTGCTTTCAATTTCTTGTGAAGACAAAAGGCAGTTATAACAAATGGGAGGTAGAAGGATGATCTTTGCTCGACAGTGAAATCATTTTGAAGAATATTTGCTTTTTATTACATTTTAATCTTAAAGACATGCAGCTATATTGTACTTTCTTTGAAAACCTGTGAAAGAGAATATTTTTTTAAATTTTACATTGTTCACTAAAACAGAAAATCTAAATAATATTGGACAAATTTTCTTGAAAGCATGCCTTAGGGAAGCAATTCAATTTATTATACTTTTAATGCTATACATACGTACTGGTCTACCTTGGAAAAACTACATAAATGTAGAGGACTATAAATCAGAAAATCTTGTTTTACTAAAGGACAGAGAATTGCATAATTATATAGAAGGAATTCTATTGAGAAATACCTATCCACATTTTAAATCATTGTTGCCCAATGCAACTTCATATGGTGGTAAAAATGTCCTTTATCTGCATTGTCTGAAATGCTGCCACTGCCCACATAGCCACAGTTGCCCATTTCTGGATGATTAATAGTGATAGAATTACTACATTTGTATTTTCACAAAAGTTAATTTTGCATGGCGTATAGTTTAGTGTTCAGATGCTTATTTCTAAAATATTGAACATGATATAAGCATCACAATTCAAACAGTACTGAAAACTGCACAGTTAAGACAAATTATCACCTGAGTAATAAATGCATGGTTCATATGACTAACACAGCCTAAGAAAACTTTACCATTGATCTTCTATGTACATTGATAATTTTTGTTTTTATGTGAAACAAATCCCCATGCAATGTTTAAAAACAAAGAAGTTTCCTCCCTCACAAAGCAATATAGCCTTCCAATAAATTCTGAACTCATTATAGTTACAGGGGAGAGAGCCAAGTCAGCAGATGAATCTATGCTTGTAAGGTATTCTTGGCCTATTGTGCACTAGCATTTAGTCAATTAATAGGAGCTCCAATAACACTATTATTTTCAGTTCTACTGGCAAATCAATATCCTAAATTGAAATAAACCTTGTGGCCTCAACAAAGTAGGATTAAGGCAGCAACCATTTCTCTGGAAGGAATTTCAGGAGAACTGGTCAACCCAAGAGCCTGGTGCCTTGGCTGGCTTGTTGCTAATATATATAAGAAAGACACAGCAAACTACGTGCACTGCTTTTTCATCAGATGGTTCTCATCCTCAAGGTTTAACAGAACAAGCCTTTGCGGGTGTGTTTGTGTCTTGTTCCTCTTCTCTTCCAATCTCTCCTTCTTCACTCCCACCTCATTTTATTTTTGTTTTTCCTCTCTGATGAACCCTGTCAGTGAAATCTCTCACTTCATCTTCAAAGTTTTTGTCAAATTCCTACAGAACAGTCAATTTCGGTTGTTATGTGAGTCACTATTCCAAATGACATTTCAATAAATGAATTGATAAAGAGTTTCAACTCTTAAGAAAAGTAAACATCATGCCAAATATTAAAGACATTCCATATATTGCTTGCTTGAGAGACTATTTTTGCATTGACGCACATGGTCAGCTTTAAAGGATGACAGTTCTGCTCACTGTACAAATGGCTCAATTATGCCAGAAGCCTTCAGTCTACCACATGCATTTTAAGTCTCACTGTTCAGCACCAGAAACTGTATGATATATTCTAGTAGTGATATGTAGGGTGTTTGAGGGAAGGGATATAAAATATAATTTAGATAATAGAACCTAGGGCCAAAATCTGATCCACTCAGATGTTAATTTATGACATGGAATTATAAAGTTAGAGGTAATCTAAGCATCATCAGTTGCAGATGAAAAAGCTGATAGGAACAGAGGCCAAGGTCAGCATATAACTAAAGGAATGATTCTAAGCCAGTATTACAGTCCAACTTACACAATTAGCTGATCCTTCATCATAACCTTGATCAGTTAACTTGAAAACAGACAAGGATAGTAAGGGAAAATTTGGTAATTGACAAGGGGAAATTTCAGTCTGATTCTTTACTAGGTTGCAGGTGCCCTTGAAACTTATCTGGGTGTCTTCTGTTGACTATATCTACAAGGTGAACCTAACCCCAGAGTATTTATGGACTCAGAGAGTAGGGCAAGAGGGAAATGCCACTGGAAACATTTCCAGGGCAAATTTTCTTACTTCTTTCTACTCAGATGGTCAGATCCAATCCCTCCCACTTCTGTGATATAAAGGGATGACATTTTCTCATAGAGAAAAAAAATTGTAGCTCTGAGAAAGGACTTCCCTGTTGTGAGGATGCGATGATTGGTTTGGGGGCACAATTGGTTTGGGGGTCACCCTTGTCTTCTTGGTCACTTCATCATTTTAAGATGCTCAGAAAAACACTGCCAGCTGTAATCTCCCAGTGACAGGGTTGGCTAAAGAGATTTGGGGGTGAGATGTTGAACTTTGTCTCAGTATATGAACTAACATAATCAATCTCAGTGCTGCAGGGCCTCTCAAGAGAAACACTGTCGGCACGAGGGTCCAAATAATTCTTTATTGAGTTGATGGCCCTGTGCATTGTTGGATGAAGAACAACATCTCTGGCCTCTGGATGCCAGTCACCTCTGTTCCAGTGCTGACAACCGAAAATATCTCCAGACATTAACAAATGTTCCCCGAGGCACACCACCGCCCAGCCGACAACCACTGTGGTGGAGAAAGGAAATGAATTCACATTTGTGTTGGACCACTAGGTTTCCTGGGCTCTGTGGTTGGTGGTGCAAATTTGGAGAGCTGAATAGAACTGGCTGTCCCTCCCACAGCTTATAGTGTCTACTGGGGAATAAGATGGGCATTGAACCAGGAAACAATATGATGATAAGTGATGACAAGTAAAATCTGTGAGGGAAAGCATGAGATGCTTAACCTGGATGACTAGCACAGGGATGTAGGGGAAAGAGACAAAATCTGAAAGGGTGAGATGTATGCAGATGAATAGTTGTAGGAATTCAGTTTCTAAAGGAAGGAAGTCCTATAACTGGAGAGAGCTTGACACAGTGAGGAATTGTGAACATGCAGGTGCTGGAGAAGATGTCCCATGATAATGGTGCAAGTTGGCTTTGGAGAAAGAATCTGGGCATAATCTAATATGTTTTTTTCATACCATTCTAAGAAATGATGAATCATCCAATTATAAAATCTAAGCCATGGAAGATCCAGATTCAGAGTGTTTGAAATGAGAAATGCTTGGGATACTGTTGTCTGAAACGTAGAATGCAAGAATTGATAGGTGTACTTAGAAAAGTCTGGGCAAGGGAAGTTAGTCTCCCTGCAAAACTTGCAATCCTGAAAATTTTATAATGCTGTTGTGCAATCTGTTGGAGCAAGGGTGGCATTTTTCGTGACCTTTTTCTTTGTCATCACTGATGTTGTCCCATGCAGGCCATTCCTAGAACCAGTTAGGCATATGCGGGTTCTTTAGGGGGATGTTTCTAAGACACCAGAAAGTTGATAAAAGCACCTGCTTCTGTTTACAACTGCTGTCCATGGCAGCCTGGCTCCTCATCCCTGATTCTCCAACTGTGGGATTACACTTACCCTGGTGACACTCTGACCCTCTCCCCATCTCAGCAGAGTCTCTGCCAGTGAAGTGAGTTTTTTTGAAAGAGTCTTGAAACACAGGTTTTACTTGATCTTGTACCTATTCTCTTTTAGTTTGACGTAAGGACCTATGTTCAATGAAAGAATGGTTTTAGGACCAGATGTGTGTTTCGTAACCAAGAGGAATACTGTGCCTTCCTGACACTGCAGGGCCCAGCTGTGAGGGGCAGCTTGGTTTCTGGTCATTCAGAGAGATGAGGGAAGGGGAGGAAAAGTAGTTTTCTTGCTATTGTATCCACAGAGTGAAGCAGAGCGTCATCCTTGATTATGTATGTATCAGTCAGGACCATGGACAGCATCTGCCTGTATCTGTTACATGAGTGATAAGTCCAAGATAAAGGTATTGTTTCCACACCTGAGATCTGAGAATTGACAGTTCAATAGAAAAACTATAACTATAAATTAAAACCAAAACTATAAATGCCAAAGAAATGAACACAAAAGCCACTTATATGTCTTCCTCTCTAAGGACACAGCATTCTTTCCCTTGAGTCCTGTAGTTTCCCACTATGCCTCCTGCAGATGGTGGTGACGCTCTGGTTTTCAGAGCATGCATGTCCATCCTGTGCTGAGCCTCACCTGGAACAGGCCTGCCATGCTTATGTATTGAGTGCAGCATTTGATGCACATAAGTGTCAACAGAATTAAGCAGAATTAAGAAGGTACCAAATGCTAACCTTTTGTTTGTTTGTTTGTTTTTGTTTGGTTTGTTTTTTTTTTTTTGTACTTTTTGCTCCCTTTGGGGAAACTTTTTTGCTGAAGGTTGAATGCTGAATATAATTATACTAATCATTACATTGGAATGAGCTTTTTTAACATGAAATTGTTCAGAATTATTTCTAAATATCTTATTACTGTGCAAGAAAATGGCTTTTGGGTGCACTCCAGTCCTCTTGGGGAAAAGAAACAAAGGGTTTCTAAAATTCAGATGCCTTGGTTGATGTATGAATGTTTCATAGAAATGAAAGTTTAGGACTATGAAGGCTCCAAATCACAATGGGAATGAAATGTGATCTTTTAAGAGATTTGGGGAATATTATTTCCTCTGTATGAACTGATCTAGTAAACCACAGCTGTAAACATCATTAATCTGGGGAGTAAAATTGTGATTTGATCTGTAAAGACATATTATGTGGATCAAATGCTTCTGTTCACATTATAGAATCACAGTGAGAGGAAACCTAGTTTAAATTTCTTTTTTTTTTCCTTAAGGATGAGGAAACTGACTCAGTGTTCATAGCATTTTCCAAAGGATTCATTGCAACCTCCTCCTGCTCTTTTCCTAGAGGGTTTTCCCAGTGAATTCACACTGGGCTCAGCCCCATGCTCACTGCTTGGGCTCCCAGGTTCAGCCTGATGTGGAGGGGAGATTCACTACCAGTGTGGCTGAAGGGTGTCTGTGGATCCAGATGTGCAGGCCTGTGGACCCTGCAGATAGTGGGACAGTACAGACGCTTGGTCCTGCCAATGCATCACCAACCTTGTTCAGTAGGACATAAAATTGTGGGTGGCATGAATCAGGGAAATGCTTAGCTCAGCAGGAGCTAATTCCCTCAGCACAGAGGTAATTCAGAAGCATGGCCTACATGAGGTCTGGTTCATGGCTGTTCTCAGCATCCGCTGGAGGCTCAGCTGCTGCTGGTTACAGAGAGAAATGAAATGAAATGATGGTAGAAAGGCAGGTGGGGGAGCCCAGGGCCTAGGCTGAGGACTCTGGGTGAGAAACACAGTGCTTGGAGGGAGCTGTTGGAAAGAGGTATGAGCTGCCCCAGCTCTGCTCAAAGTCCAGGAAGGGCCCTGGGAGTCTGAAAGCCAATAGGCTTGTGCTGAGCTCAGTTCTTTCAGACAAGGAAGCAGAGAGCCATGGGCAGTAGAAACCTAGGCTGGAGGATGGATGGCTGGCTGGATGGATGGATGGATGGATGGATGGATGGATGGATGGATGGATGGATGGATGGATGATGGATGGATGGATGGATGGATGATGGATGGATAGACAAATTAATGATGAATGGATGGATGATGGATGGATGGATGGATGGATGGATGATGAATGGGTGGATAATGGATGGATGGATGATGGATGGATGGATGATGGATGGATGGAAGGATGGACAGATGGATGGATGGATAATGGATGGATGAAAGGCAGGATAGATGGATGATGGATGGATGGATGGATGGATGGATGGATGGATGGATGGATGGATGGATGGATGATGGATGGATGGATGGATGGATGATGGATGGATGGATGGATGGATGGATGGAGAATTGGTTGGACGGAAGGGTGGATGGCTACCTTACAAAGACGGGCTGGTGGAAAAGGAGCATTGGTCTGAGCACAGTTCCCAAGAGCAGGAGGACCTGGGCAGGGAGGACTGGGCAGGGAGGAGGCAGAGCAGCTACTCCATGCTGAAGTTTGTCTGGTATGAGGCGGTGAATGAAAGCTGGGGCCGGAGGGGCAGGATTAGGGCTTTAGTTGTCTGCAGAGCAGACCACTACAAGACCAGGACACACGCACTCCAACAAGCACCCATGAGTCAGACCTGGGAGAAAGAAGATGGGTCTTGGGAGAGGGTTTTGTTGAGTGAGGGGGAGGGCCACTGCTCCCCTAAATGGGGCATATGAGGTGCACAGACATGCAGACAAGGGCCCTTGGCCATCTCTTCCCCTCCTCTGTGACTTGCAGGAGAAGCACAGGCCACCAACCTGCACCTCCTGCACAGAGGCCTGGCCCCTGAGCATGACACCTGTTGCCCCCGCCTTATACTGTGATGTCATTTTCACTGTGTGACATGTATTGAAACAGCAGCAGCAGTTCAGCCACCCCCTTAGGTGATCGCTAACTAGGACTTGGTTGCCCTTTGGAGCCTCCAGGACTCCTCCCTGCCTGTGATCTGAGGTACCTGGTCCTGGCTCTCAGAAGCGCTGGCCATGCAGAAAGCTCTCTGGTGACTAATTAGGAAGCAGCGCACATGGAACTGGAGCGCCGGTGTCTGCCTGGCTTCCCAGGTTCGATCGCTGCTAATCCTCCATTTAACCCAGCAGACTCCTCACTTGCATCGTGGCTCAGGTCGACACAGAGGTTGGCAAGACACAGCGGCTGCTCTGTCAGAACCAATCTCCTCTGATAAAGATGATCTATCTACTATCTGTCCCATCTAGAGATCACCCATCTCTCCACCTATGCAGATGACAAAGATTGCATCCTTTCACAGTGCATGCAGAGAAATGCATATCGCCAAAGTGCAGAGGAGAAAGATCTTCATTTGTGTGTGTCTGAACTGGTATTTGAGGACTATTAAGGTTTTTTCCTCCTAAGCTGTAACAATAGTTGGGAACATAGGGTGATTTCTCTCATAGTACCCTTGAAAGAATATCAATTCTTGATAATCTGCTTATCTATGTACCCATTCCTTTTTTTTTAATCCCTCCTCCCAATACAATTCTGATCTTGTTCATATTGGTATTCTACTTTTCAGTTTAAATCTATTTCAGTAGCCTAATATGCATTCACATCTTGGGGGAATTTGACATGTTTTTCTTTCCTGCTGCAACTGACTGTACTTCAGTTTCACACTACACTTTTTACAACTTTCCCCTGATATTTCCTTCAAAGTATCCTCACTGTGATTTCATGATCATGATTCTGACTTCTTGGAATACTTTTGTCTGCCTTCATCTTCTTTTCTTTTACTATATCCACTTCCTCTTGATGTTGTGTTTTTCAGGCTGACCTGTGTATTTCCCTCCAAGATCACGGTAGATGAAATGCCCGCACTGGACTTTGCCCTGAGATCATCTTGCCTCTCTGAAGTACTTCATTTGGTTTTCAAAACTAAACCTTGTAAGAAATCACAGAGCTTCAAGACCTTAAATATCACATCTTTCATGCAAGAGAGGGAAAACACACGAAGGCCGAGATACACACAGACAGAGATAGTGGGAAAAACTCAAAGAATGAACAAAATGAGAAAAGGATGCATTAACTTCCCATCAGAGAGAGCTTTGAACATTAAAGCACATAAAGGAAAGGAAAGAAATCTATATGGAAACCAAACAATCATGCTTCCTGACAGCTGCAGTTATTAATTAGTGTTCCATCATTTGCACTAAATGCTCCATCAGTACATTCGCGTCTCTGGCAGGCCATTTCTTTGGAGCTCGCCTCTTAATGGGAAATGACTCAGCTTGTCACTCTGCCCATAATGCTGGCCTGGTGGAGAGAATATGAGCTGTGCTCTTGATGAAGTGGAGCATTTCGTCACCAGATCTTGATTCTGTCCATACCTGACCACTCTCCCACATCTATTCATGTGGCCACTCGTTCTGACCTTTTCCGCATACAATGCTTGAGTGGCTGTTTTGATGTCTTTAAAGGGTGACAGATTCCTTTCCCATGTAAGCCCTGTTTACCACAAATTCATCTTCCCTCATTCTCTGTTCCTATTCTTCCTTGATGTTATTCCAACTGTGAGTGTCCGGAATTTAGATTGAATCCTGACTCTGTCATTTGCATGCTATGTGACAGTGAACAGGTGACTTAACCTCTCTGGACTTCTGTCTCCTACTAAGAGAGTCCATACCCAACTCCAAGGCTTGGTGGATGAGGGGCATGAACTAGGATGTGTATGTGAGGAGTTCGCGTGTTACCTGTTTGCGGGATGACACTCCAGCAGTGCATGCTGAACGAGTGATCCGGAGCAAAGTAGTGAACAGTTGGGATTCTGTCATTCTTCTCTTTTATGGGAACTGTTCTCTGCTTATGGAATGTGCTTCACCAAGTGACTCATCCTTTAAGATTGATCTCATGAACAGTCTTGACAAGCAAACGTTCTTTGACTCACTCATAAATATTCACTTCTTGTCCATTCCATCACGCTTCCTTGTGCAGACCTCATTACAGCGTTTGACTCACTGCACCTGTGATTGATACCCTAGACTGGGAGAATCACGGCTGCTGGGAGGTATTTGTTAATCATGTACATCCCTCCTCCGCCATGGTCCGGAAGATGAGCAGTGAGAAGTGCGTGAGTAGATGAACCCAAGGAACATGATTCTCAAGATAACTACTTCCTAATAGTAGGATTAGGGACTACCCACGACCCATTTGACTGGGAATTATATCTATTATTACACCAACGCTCTTTTATATCTAGCCCTCTGACAAGAGCTGTTGATGAGTTTCAGAAAAACAGATCTCCATGTAAATACTCTAACTATATACCATGATGAGAATGCATGGGCCTGTTTACAAGTTGTATAATATCTTGTACTTTTCTTGAAGCATCCCACCTGCCTCTAGAAAGTAGAAATAGGCAAACCCTTAAGAACACAGAATCAGACAAAACTGAGTTTATATGCAAATGACCTATGGATAATTATATGGACGTGAAAATTATACGGGCATTAATATAAAACTTCAGCTAGATATACTGTGGGTACAAATAACTAATGCCTACTTATACAAACATCAGATGGCACATTGCTGTTCTTTCCAACCATATGACCCAGACTCACTCTACTATATGGTGTCTCCAAATTTGAAGTTCTGGGCTTTGGCTTTAGAATCATGATATGTTTCCAGAGACTGGTCACAAAATAATTTCGCTTGTCAGTTTTTTCCTCTCTAAATAGAAAGGAATGCTATGCAACTGCTACAATAAGAAATGCAATAAAGAAAGTAAAGTATAGGGCTTTTATACTCTACAACCCGTAAGGTTATTGATATTTGAAATAAAGCAGGTGGCTGGATCTCTGAGGTAACTGTATCCTCTGTGGAGACTGTCACTCAAGATACCCAGTACTCTTTGTCTAGCACCTCCTGATCTTTTCTAGGGCAATTCTAGCTGGGCCTCTCACATTTGGGGATTACAGCTTTTATTTATATGCAGTTTCAGCAATAAACAACTCCCTCTAGACCTTAAAAGGGATTCATTTCCATTTGCTTGGGAAAAAAAACAAAAATCACCATACTCAAATTGATAAAGAGGAAAATGTTGGTTTTGATGACTCCCTAGTGTTTTCCCTGCATCAAAGCCATTATTATTTGGGAAAAGACTGTTGTGTAAACCATACTGTAATAGAGATCCTTGGGTATCTCAGTAGTCTAACTGGAGGAAGATGCAATGATCACCTATCTAATGGAGTTGGTGGGGAAATAGGTGAGGGACAGCTTTGGCACCAACACATACTTGACATGTGAAGCCATGGTCTCTCTGTCTCCTTGCCCCGGGGGCTGGTACAAAGACCTGATCAGAATGTTCCTGTAATAATGTCAGCTGCTCTGGCAAATGCCCTTCTTGGTGCTGGAACTCAGCTCATGCAGATGCTCTTACAATGGCCTGAGAAGTGGAAGAGCTTGCAGTTGGTCAAAAAAAAAAAAAATCAAGGTAGTTACAGGTGCCAAGAACATGGGCTTTGATACAAAGGATAAAATGCCTCTAGGATCATGCAGCTGGCCGAGGTCCAAAAACTGGCAAGCTCCCTCCCTTGATCTGTAGGCAGCACACTGCGAAGATGCTGAGCTGCTGAGAAGAGGTTTGCTTTGGGTTCGCTGAATATGGGGGGTCAGGCCTCAGAAGAGCCTCATGGTTGCTTGTGCTATTTGGGTGGACTTGGACATATTATCTGTCCTTCTTGGGCTAAGAAGGGAGTATCTGATTCAAAGAACTCAAGACCCTGACATAATATTTCGCCTTAAGGATATTTCTTGGTCAGTGGCTTTGAATTCATCCCAAGGCATTTCCCAAAGGCAGTATAACTAGACCTGAAACTATGCTGTCAGAGATATCTCCCTTCCGATGCCTCAGGTCAGCCTTGACTCAGGCCTGTGTGTTAAGTAGTTGCCCTTCATACCCAGGCACAGTTGGCACACCCAGCCCAGATAATCAGCTTGCAAATGTAGGGATCTCTCTCTAGAGCAACTCTCTGAGAGACTTTGGCCAGTAAGTTAAGATCACGGAGGTCCAGATTTCTTGTCTCTATGACAAGGGTCATGATAATACCTGTCTGTCTCACTGGGTATTAAAATCGAAGAGATCAATAGGCGAGCATGCTTTGCAACCTTTAAGTAGGAAGAAATGTTTGTTATTGAGGTAGGATGCAGATTGGGCTAGATAACTGCCAGAGAAGGTCACACTTCAGTGATCCAGTTAGAGGATTTTATTTTTTAAAAATGCCTTTATCAATAAGAATTAAAGTAAATGCCCTCCTGGTGCCATCTAAAGTGGCATGAAGAAGTGTCAGGCAAGAGTCAAAAGAAGCATGAGATGGGCGTTACTATACCTGAACAGTGTCCCTCATTCTACCAACAACCCCCCACTCCAGTGGGTTCATGGGTGCAGTCATTGGGGTGTCAGACCTTTACATCTACTTGGTTTCTTTCTTGGAATTAGTTCAGATGAAATTGTAAGGAAGGAGTCATCAAAATTTCAGGAGACTTTGAATGAGTTTGAAGCCCAGAATGTTTAAGGTAAACTCACCTTGTCATTAGATGCATTGTCCTTTAACTGGCCTCGATGGCACTCATGGAGTGACAATGCCTTTGAGGACAAGGAGGGGGAGATGGTAAGGGCTAATACAGATTGAGTAGAATTTTCTACCAGATTCTCTGCACAGCTCAGTTGACCTTTCACCTTAGACCCCAACGACCTGGAAGTTCCCGGATGCTTTATCCCCATTGTACAGATACACAGATGGGGATTAGTGACGTTAGAACTTTGCAGAGCCCCTGGGGTAACCAATGATATTGCTACCGAAAATTCAACACCTCTGAAATGATTCCGCTTCACCTTGTCTACCTGTTTAACCAATAACTGAAAACACATCCAGGTGGTAGCCCCGCTTCTAAATATTAACAACTACTTTCTTAATTTGATGGAGGTGCCTCCAACTTCAGGTGTTCTTTTAATATTCCATATGCTGGTCTATTTTGTTTACCATCTGTGGAGCTGTAAACAGTCAGCACACAAGTAGTTGACAGGGCTAAATATTTACACTGTCACATATTATGAAAGTCTCAGTTGCTTTACCCTAGTTTGCATAGAACTTGTTGTCTACTAACCCATGAGATCATCGAATTTCCTCTTTTCTCTCAACACCTAAACTCATTTCCATCAGAAAGAAGGCTCTGAGAGTGAGGACCCAAATCAAAGGTGCTGTGGCTTGTCTAAAGTCATAGCAAGGATGAGGGGGAATGTGATTCTTGGAATGGGGCTCTGTATGTGAGAACAGAGGTTTCCACCTAAATACCATAGTAGATAAGAAAATTATATTCACATTTTTAAGTGGTGATTCTAATATTTCCTGCACTGAGTTAGATGAAATATAGGAAGCAATAGTTTAATAAAAATATATAAAAGAAAGAAAATAAGAAATAAAGTTCTACACAAATATATTTTAAAATCTTAAATTATTTATGGATGAGATAAGAAAATTAAACAAGACAAAATACAAGATATTGCCTTTAAGTTTAAAATATGGCAATCACATCTAAAATGTTACTAGCATGTTAATTTTCAATATCTGTTTAAAATGTCAATATCTGTTTCCAATGTGTTTAAGAATTGTTTTTCAAAAAAAGTCACTAAGGTAAAATACCATTGCTTAAAAAAGAAAGAAAATGGTTTTCAGCAACTGGGAACAGCATCTAATACTTCAACCCTTTTCTGTTGAAGTAGAATGAAGATGCTGGGGTTTTCGCTTAAAGAGCCGCCACGGAATGACCAAAAACAGCAAGTTTAACTTTTACCACTTAAGAGTGACAAATAATTGTGGAAACAGCCTGACACATGTCCGTTCCCCTAAATAATGACTGTAGTTTAACTAAGAACCTACTTTCTTTGACCCCTCAGTTTTAGTTTTATTGTTGGAGAGTTCATTATCTGCTAACTTGAGTTCCCCGCCCCCCACTCACAAATCATGAATATAGAGAAAATAATTCTCCCCTCCCCAAAGAAGCTCACTTTGCCTTGTTATTTGGTTCCTTTAAGTAAATGTTTTCCAGCTTGCCTGTGTGGCCAATCTGCTAAACTTAAGATGCAAATCTATCATGATGTTTCCTACTTGAAAACAGTATGTCTTTGACCACTATACCCATTCATTCATTTCAAGTAGAATCTATTCTTTATCTAGGGTTTTCATATTCATAAGATGATTTGTATTTATCAGCTTCTAGAGTAAAGATTTCTCTCAGAAAAATTAATTACTCTTCTTTTTTACTAAGTCTAATTTTATTTCTCTCAACCAAACATTGCAGCAATCAAGGCTGCATTTTATCCCCCCCCTCTTACTCTCCACTTCAAAGATTCACTCTCTCTGCATGCTTCATGATAAGCACAGGCTGTGTGTACTGTGTGTACTGGTAGATCAGACCCCGAGTTTGTTTTCTCTGTCTTCTTCCCTTCTAGGTTTCCATGTTTTCTTTATCTGGGGTCTTTAGCGCATCACATTTAGGAAGTACAATGCCCACCCTGGCTTGTGATGGAAAAGAGCAAAGCTTGGCTGAGATGTCAAGGTTCATGGTGACTGAGCTGGAAAAATACAATCTTAACAAGTCCTACTGGAACCCTGAAACCGTTTTCAATTAAATAACCTCAGAGAAACTTAAAAGAGTAGAAGACAAATGTAGCATCCATAGCGATAAAGTGCTATCTCTTGGCCTTTGTTCTTTTCAGGCTTCAAAATGAGTGAGCTGAAATTGTGTTAGAATTTTTTGTCCTGTGTTAAAACAAAGCCTCTAAGCCATCACTTGTGCTGGCTCTATGGTCTTGGAGAATATCTATGATTTCATTCAATTTTATACTATCCCTGAATACTTTTCTTTCTTTACTTTGGTTTTTTTTTTTTTTTTTTTTTTTTTTTTTTTTTTTTTTTTTTTTTTTTTTTTTTTTTTTTTTTTTTTTTTTTTTTTTTTTTTTTTTTTTTTTTTTTTTTTTTTTTTTTTTTTTTTTTTTTTTTTTTTTTTTTTTTTTTTTTTTTTTTTTTTTTTTTTTTTTTTTTTTTTT
>PVHY01008552.1:0-29317 GCA_004024945.1 Uropsilus gracilis | reverse complement strand
TCTCGCAAAAGGAGGCTATTGTTTCAAGTACAAAATGGAAGCAGAAATAGCAAACTGATGAAGGTCCAAAGTTATGTGTCTGGCACTAAACAGAATGAACAGCCTCTGGGATTTCTGGCTTTCCTTATACAAAGACCCATGATGACCCAAAGGTTGAAACATCAAGAGAGAAGCTTCTTGTGGACTAAATCTACCAAGTTCTTCTCAAATCATTTTTCCTTTGTCTTTTTCGGTTCACAACAAATTGTTTATCAAGGACCAAAAAAGCTGATTTTTGTCTTTTATTGTTTCATTACATCCGCAGAGAACCTTTTTCCCCCATTATCCTAAGAAGAAAGGACTATTGTTCCTTTGGTTTGGAGCCCACTTCTGATTTGTGTGGTTCTTATTCCTATTGTCAGTTTCACAGTGCTGTCAGCAGAGTTTCCTGGAGCCCATTCATCATCCTGTAGAGTAGCACCTCCTTACCTGCTCACTTCAGACTACCTGAATGTGCTGGTGTAGCAGCATCCCACATTACAGTGGACCCCAGAGCCTCCCTGGAGAAGGCAATTATCTAGTGTGCTTAGGAGACACAAAACACAGCTCTTGGGGGCAGAGCTTGTCCATTCTATGCATGCCATGCTAACCCCAGTCACTCCTAGAGCTTGTCCATTCTATGGATGCCATGCTAAGCCCAGTCACTCCTAGATGATGCCTGAGAAAGCAGCTGGAGTTGTGCAGAGAAGCTTCGAAACACTGCAATCTTGCTCCTAGTGTAACTTCCAACATCAGGAAATTCTCATGGGCATTACTCATGTGCAAAGGAATGCAAAAATAACAATGTGAGACCCCTACTTGGGACTGGCTTACTTCCCTTTCCAACCCCATGTGCTCTGTGGCTTGGTTGGTTAAGTACATCATCATGTTAATCCGATATCACACAGCATGTAGGGTATGTGTGAGCATTCAAGACAGAACACAAACAGAAGTCATTCCTGCTAACATCTTACTCAGAGAAAGTGGGGTAAAAGCTGCTTAAATACATGCAGGGATGGGACCCTCACTATTGTGTGAGGGTTACAGCTTTGATAGTGGCTGATGAGGGTCACACCTGCACCCTCATTAGAAGGGCTTCAGTTATTGACATCCTATGAAGCGTAAACCATGTTTTCTGCCCTCCACCCACTTCCAGTGCAGGGTGAGAGGGAGACACTAGTTAATTGCACTGATGTGTCATCTGTGCTCTGCGGATGGTGATTATTGCTCTCTTTAGTTAGAGGGACAATCTAAATAGAAAGGCAAGGGTTTAGAGCAGGCAACAATCATTTCTGTACTTTCTCTGTGCCGTAATGGTGTAGAGGTATGTATTCTCGTGCTGGCTGATTAGACACAGGGATGCAGACAGAACAAACTCCTGGTCCAAGAGTGTAGGGATTTGGTGTATGTCCAGAGTCACGTTAGGAAGGATGGGCATCATGTCCAATGACAGCACTGGTTAGGGACATCAGCTGACTTGTGCTCTTCGCCTCAGACAACCTAACTCTGGTACCTGGTACTGGGACATTCCTTGGAAGTAGGTGGTTTGCACAAGTCATCAAGTAAATGTGAGGTCTTCGGGGTGCGCCCTGATTCAACTTGACTGGTCTCCTTTTAAAAGAGGGGGTGCCCTGTGGCAACAGAGATAGGGAGGCGGACAGTTGTGTGAAGACAGAGACAAAAACTGAGGTGGAAGAGACATAAAGAAATCCAACTGACCTTGATCCCCATAAACACTACAATATATTTCAGACTTGTCACCCAAAGAAAGATGGGCAAATTCACTTCTGCTGCTTCAGATCACCTGGTATTTGCTATTTTGTTGTGGTGCTAACTTCATGCAGTTAGTAACCTTTACCTTCTCATTTAAAATTATACCTACCACAGACTACTCATAAATTGGATCAAAGAAGTTGACCAGAATTAAAGCCTATAAAGGTGCAATTAGATTAAAATTAATAAGGTACAAATGAGAAGCATTATCACTAATGACTCACTCGGGGAGAACAATTAAGGTGATTTGAAGAGTATATTTTACATTTGGAGAAATTAGTTAAAATGGTCAATTTGATTCAGTCAGTAATATTTATTGAATTCACGGTATCTCAGGTTCTGGGCAAGAAAATGGGGCAGAGAAAAATAAAAGGCAATATGAGACATCCAGTTCTGTGTGTCTTGGAAAGACCAGATATTTCCATTTAGAAAGGTTCTGTGAGATTTCAGAATTCACTGTAGATGCATGCATTTTATTCCCACAGTTCAGGTCATACAGAGTAGGGTTGCCAGATAAAATACAGAAGAAGTATATTTTAAAAGTGTTGTTTATCTAAAATTTAAATTTAAGTGTCCTATGCAATAGTTGGGGCATATTTGTACAAAAATTACATTATCTGGAATTGAAATGTCACTTTCTGTCCTGTAATTTCACGTGGCAGCAGAGGGAAGAGTGCAAATTAGATTGAAGACGCCCAAGAGAAGGAGTCAAAGACTCCACATGGCGAAGTGCTCCTGGAGTTCCTCCTGCTTATCGCCAATTTGCTCTCCATGGATCAATAGTAATTTCTGAAGTTATCTGTAGTCCCTTAATCTTAGGGTGATGAGCTGAGTAAATGAGATAGTCTGTTGTGTGGAACAGAAGGATTGCTGTTGAATAGTGAGAGACCTGGACGTGTTGCCTACGATTTTTATTTCTCATAACTGAACGTGCTGCTTAGCAGAGGATTGTCTTTTGTCATGCAAGCATTTTAAGAACGGTCTCTGTGCTGGTTGTGTATGCTGACAGTCAGATCCTGAAAAGCAGCTGGGTTTGACTTTGTTTTTTTTTTCTATTTTATCCACTCAGTAAGACTGTAATACAGTGTTGAAGAAGCAAGGGATGTTTTGGCAGCTGGTTTTATGGAAGAATATAATCAAGCATTAATAATAACATCTACCCAGAAATATTTATAGCAACATATTTCTGGACTCACCAGAAAGTCCCTATTGTTGACCAAATATCAATGTTACCAGTAGTTCACTACCTGAGGCTACAGCAAAGCTTTGTGGTTGGGTGACTTCAGGCAGCAGATGCTTGTTCTCTCACAGTCTGGAGGCCTGAGTCAGAATCTCAGGTGCCAGAGAGGATAGGGTCCTTCTAAGGAGCCTGGTCCATGCCTGGCTACTAGTTTCCGGAAGCTCTTAGGCACCTGTGCTTCTCTCTGCTAGCCACAAGCCACTGCAGTCTCTGCCTTCATCTTCACATGGTGTTCTCACCATTTGTCTCGGTGTATTTCCTCTGGAGCCCCCTGAATCCTACAGGGTTAAGATATTAGTATGTCTTCATTTTCACTTTGTGATGCCTGCCTGAAAAAACCATATTTCCAAATAATTAAATTCAACCTAGAATTACCAATATCTGAATTTGAAAGCCTCAGTATTTGCTTCATACGATAACAGATATGTAACTTATTAAAATAGTTGAGATCCAATTTATATTTTACCATTGGTGAAAAGAAGCAAAATATCTTTCAAAACAGCACATCTCCACAGTTTTAGAGCAGCGTGTGAAGAACTCTTTAGTGAAACATCATCTATGTGATACACACATTATAAACATTTTCTGATTGTGATTGGAAAATAAGTTCCATGTTCTAGAATTTCTAAGATCAAGGAAGAAATTCCAGAGAGGGGAATTTCTTTTATTAATAAAAGCATTTTTTCTTTGGTCTTATCTTATTTCTTAGCTTTTCTCTCTCCATTTTGAACTAGTTCAATATTTTTAAGCATCTATTCATGTTTTTAATTATGCAGCCAGTGTTTGCCAAGCAGTTATAAAAATGTCCTGATTTAGGTAAGAGATTAGATGAGCTTGTGCTAACATACATTTAATTCTAGCATCCTTCCATAAAAAAATCTCTTCTTATTGTTTACATATGCTTGCGCATATGTGCACACATGTATGCATATATGTACATACATGTATGTGTGTACATGCATATAACATGTATGTATATGTAGACATTTCTATATGTCTATACACCCCATCCCACTACCATGTCACCTGTGAACCATCATCCTGATTGCTTATGCACAACCCTTGCTTCATTTCACCAGCCTGCCTACTCCCTCCCTCCCTTGCTATATGCTTTAGTTCCTTCTTTTTCCTTTCCAAAGAAATACCTATACATTTGCTCAGCAAAATAATTAAATGCCAGTGCATGAACTATAACTATTGTTGTTATTTAGTATTCCACCTTTCCAAATACTTTGACAATTACTGTGGTTTAATAAGAAAATTTCTGTAAATTAACAACTTCAATACTCATCTCTGAAAAAGGATAAATTGTCTCATCAGTATACAATTACCAAATCTCAAATGTCCCACATTGAATTGTGCCCCACAACCTCACCTAGAGCAGCAATTTTTACATAGTAAATATTCAAAATAACATCATTATCTTCCCTTGCCCATTTTTTTAAAAATACATCACTTCCACTTGTCAGCTCATCATAACCAACTGTTGGTGGCGGTTTTATATCTTCTTTGTTTTTATGGGACATTAAGAAGGGTAAAGAAGAGGTTTTGATTTTTAGATTTATTTTATGCTGAAACTACAAATGCCTGAATATAGAATTGCTTCACAGTCCTATGATAGCTGAAGGAGAATGGACTATAGAAAACAGTTGACCCTATGAACCATCATCAGTAATTTTCAAGTGATTGATAGAATTGAAGAGAAATGCCCACATTACTGCTATTGTCCAATAAACTGTTACCTGCTTTACAATGTCCTTTGAATTGAAAAGGATGAAAAGACAGATTAGGTACACCCATTTTGGTAATTTCCAGGAAACAACTGACTCACTGAAGCATAGGTATATTTGGAATATAAATGCACATACTAATGGAGCTGATTTTATCGTCCTTAAAGCATAATCAAAGTCAATAACTCACTCCCACCAAAGAGAAGGGGACTGTAGACTGTACCACTTATCTCAGGAAGGAAGTAGGGATGAGGTCATTTGTATACCACGTCTATAAGCTAACAGATAGTGAGATAATCCCTTGTTCCTCACAGAAGAAATTTCTGACTAACACATATCTATACCTACAAAAACCAAAGAATTTAGATAGCCTGATTCTAATTTATGTAGTTGTTTTCCCATCATCTGCTATTTTCACCCCCCTGCTGATAAACACAGATTTGACACATCCAGTGTGTCATATTATAGAGCAGTTTGCTATAATATTACTCTTTTGACAATGACAGCAATGATTTTGTCCTGTCTATTAAAGCATGCATGGGAGAGTTTATTCAGAACATCTAACTTTTTGCTGAGTGTTATAAATATAAGGCCCTGATTTTCTAGTTGCTTATGAAATAGAAAGAACTCATGGCTACATGGTGTTCCAACACCAGGTGTTGGATGGTATCTTGAAAGTGCTCTGGAAGGTTATGAAGTAACTGGTCTACCTAGAAGGCAGGACACTTTCTGAAGGAGACCATGCCTGCATGGATTTGACCAGATGGATAGATTTGAGGTGCAGGTGCAGATGAGTAGGATCTAGGTTCCAGATCAGGGAATATCTTGAAAAACTTGAGAACCTGTCATCAGGGTCTGAGATTGATGATGATGATGATGATGATGTTGATGATGATGATGATGTTGATATGATGATGATAATGATGATGATGTTGATGATATTGATGATGATGATGATGACACTGTTGATGATGATGGTTATGATGATGATGATGATGGTTATGATGATGATGATGATGATGATGATACTGTTGATACTGTTGATCAGTTTGGTTCTGCAACTGTTGAGTAAGGTAGTAGGAAGATCTTAGAAATCTATGTGACTTCAGATATAATATGTGACCTACATGTATATTGAAAACCAATTGGCCAATGTGGCCATCCCCATTCATTAGCTTGGTTGGTCTGTAGATATCTGTGTCTTCCAATAATTAGAATCAGGTGAAGGCTGCTGGTAGACAGTTGGCCAGAAATGTCAGTCTTAATTCTGATACACATGGGAACAGGGGCAAAACATGATCATAGAATCTACACTGTGAATGACATGTATGCCACCACTTTCTGTTTCTTTAGTCATTGTAGAAAGACCTAGAATTTAAAGTTCCAGTTCAAGGTGCAGATTCTACTCTTAGACCATGGCTGCTTATCCAGTCAGAAATGGACAATAGAGTCTCTGTCACCAACTTGTCATAAAAGAGGATAGCCTCTTTAAGTCAGGCATCTTCAAAGGAAATATGTATGGTTGGGACCTTCTTCTGGACTTGGGTTCTTAAACCCTATGAGCACTTCTCTCGGGGAGGAGGGCTTCTGATGAGGCTTCTGATAACTCCCTCATGCTCCACCCACCAAACACATTCTCCACGAGGGCGCTTCAAATGTTAACTTACCGCCTCTAGGCTGCAACAATTGGAATGACACATACACATCAATCATACTGTGGAGGTTGAAATGTTTTAAATTAAGAATAGTCATTGTGACAATGAATTTTAAATATAGGATTGCTATTAGCAAGTCCTAATCTTGAAAGCTCAATCTGCAGTATTCGTTGGACAAGGACAAATAAGAGGCTATTCATTGTGATCGATGCTAAGTCATCGATGCTATGGAAAAAGGAATTTTTTTTTAAAAAATGCATGTTTGCATTCTTTTGTCACACTCTAAATATAAGACTGTATTAAATGATTAGCATAGATTCTATTAAACAATTAGCATAGATATAAACATATATCATAAATACATTGATACTTGTCTGTACATGTCAGACAAGGTATGTGTTAAGCAGGTCAATGTGTGTGTATTTGATATGTATATTATCTAATAAAAAACAGGGTTTTATCAAATTAATAGCCCTTCTAATTTAGTCTAAAGAGCCATGATCCTAAGTTAGTTGTTCTTGTGGTTTTCCTTTTGTGTTTTTTTTGTTTTGTTTTGTTTTGTTTTTGTTTGTTTTTTTTTGAGACTAGGTCTTACTATTTTTGCCTGTGGAACCACAGGATCACGTTGCCCAGGTGCCATGGTCAAGCAGTTCCCAGCCTCAGCTTCCCAGGTAGCTGGGATTACAGGTGCATGCCATCACACCCAGCTATATATTTTTTAAAACCAGGTCTTGCTACATGCCCCCAGTGGAACTTGAACCACAATCCCTGGCCCCAGCCGCAGCTTCCTAGGCTGCCGCTTACAGACAGGCACCACCATGCCTGACCTGTTCTTGTTTATTTATTGTCTGCATCCATTGCTCTTACAAGTGTGAGTGAAAGCAGCTCCTTAAACCTTTTAAAGAAATCCTCACTTAAAGCTAACATAAAACAGACAGCTTGTAAGTACAATCAAAGTTATAATCTATTTTGAAAAGTTACTTAGTTTATAAAAGGTGAGGGGCAGTAGAACTAATTAAAAATGCTAAGAAGTTTATAGTTAATCAGTTTTAACAATTAGATGATTAATTGCTGGGCTGTTAATCAGCTCTCAGGGGAGAATGCTGCTAAATACACAATTCACTGTAAGTTAACAACATCTTGCCATTATCCATTATGTCTGAGTAGCTATAAAGTTTATAGTTCATTTGTCATCTGATGATACAATTTGATCATTTCCCTAGTAACTCTTCCCTATCAAAAATCAAAGCTAATATCCTGAGTATTTAATGATGAAAATGATGCATCCAACACATAAAATCAATGGGTTTCCAACTGACTAAATTCATAAATTGCTACTAAATGTGTCTCACTTTTTCATACCTGTATCCCTCCTTTCACCCTGACCACAACATCAGCCTGTAAGGACCAGGGTCTGTTCTGTCTTATCGCCAGTCTATTCTCAGGAACCAAAACCACATGGATTCTCAGGGAGTGTATCCTGGTGAATTCCAAGCTGAGAATTCCTGCTTCTGTTATGCTGACTTAGTGACTATTTCCATTTTCCCTGAGCCCCTTTGCTTTGCAATTCTTTGTTCATGGTTGCATCGCTCCCCACTTCTAAGATGCCCCTTCCTTGGAGCCATTCCCATAAAACAATCATTCGCTGAAAAATATCATGGACTGCACTGTTGACTTACTTTTAAAGGAATAGTGTCCGTAAACACAAAGGTGCTAAAATGCTAGCAGATAGCGCTGATGGTGACCATGCATTGATGGCATGTTCATGACTTGAGAGAGTGTTTAGTAGGAACTTCCACTCACCATTCAGTAGCAACTTCCATCCCATTCCATTGTTAAAACCGAGCATTGTGCAGGTGGGATGGGCCAAAGGTCATATTGCTGGTGAGTGACAGCTGTGATTGACACAAGGAAATCTCCCAACTACCAGGGATCACAGCAGTGGCCATGACTTCAATGTAGCTGGTGTTCATGGTGCTGCTTCAGGGCAGGTAAGGAACAGAGCAGGCTGAGGAGAGAACAGGAAACAGCCTCAGGGAAACTGTCAAGGGCAGGAATATCAGCACACTATTTTTTTTTTTTAATTCCCAAGTGATGTTTTGATTCAATGCTTAAGAAACACTTAGAGATCAGAGACGAAGAGATTTGCTTTCAAAGACCCAAGCAGTCCATAGTGATGAATTGAGAAACCTTGCCCAAATTCAGAAAGTGTCTTTCAGGTATTTGACACAAGTCAACGAATGAGACGGGCACCTGGATTTATCTTCAGTCAAGGTGCATTAAGGAATTTTTTTAAAATTTTTCTTATTTTGACATTTTTTCTTATTTATTCTAATTTTTCTTACCTTGTTGATTAATTGTTTTTTACCCATTGTTCTCCTGCCACCATATCACCAGCGAATCATCACCATGTCCTTCTGTGTCCATCCCGTTCCCATTTTGTTCTCTGTCATCTTTGCTGGATAATCTAGTTTTATGGTCAGCTTGCTAATTTTGACTCTTTCTTGACTTATTTTTGGTTGTCGTTTTTAATATTCTGCATGTAAGTGAGCACATTCCATACTTATCTCTTCCCCTTTGACTAACTTTGGCTTGCACGACTCCTTCCAGCTCTACTCATGTTGCCAAAAACGACAGGAGTTTCTCTTTGTGATCTGAGTAATATTCCATTGTGCAAATACAACACAGCCTTTTGATTCATTCAGTTGTTTGTTTTTTTTTGGGGGGGTGCATTTGGGTTGTCTATTGTGAATAGTGCTGTAATGAACTTAGAGGTGCAAGTTTCCTTTTACATAAATGTTTTTTTATCCTATGGGTAGATTCCCAGGAGTGGTTAAAGGGAGAACTTGTAAGGAAATTTGTAAAGCTAAACAGTACAGGAAAACGTGGGTTAGTAAAAATAAAAAGCTATCATGTTTCTGGTATGTGACTTTAGCGCTTTTCCAGAAGTTTTGAAACTGATTAAACAGTCCGGAGCTTAAAGTCCAGAAGGTGTGAAATCATTTGTTGTATAAATGTGTGTGTCTATGTATTAAATTTTATTTTTAATCATTGCTGGCTAGCAATGATTTAACTTGTTTAACTTATTAACTTATTATTATTACCTTATTTCTTAAGTTTTTAAAATATATATATGTGTGTGTATATATATATAAATATATATATATATATACATATATATGAACATTGAAACATGACTGACTGTCTTTCCTGAATGGCACTGTTATCCCAGGGAATATTTGTCATATGTGAGAAAAGAAACCTTGTAGATTCACTTGCAACAGAGACATTTATCTTAAAGCCCCTCACACAAGCTAGAATTCACTATTTAATCCCACAAAGATGCCATCGTGTTCATGGCGAGCACTGGCGACATCAGAAATGATAATACACATAGGAAATGATCCATTTTCCAAGCCATGAACTTGTTTTCCCTTCACACATTATGGCTTTGTTTCAACTTGAAATGACTTGTTTTTCTAGTTAAACTCAGAATCCATCCTGTGAGCCCTCTGTGACCCATGAATTCGGAGAAAAAGGACGTTGTGTCAGTTGACTGGCCTGGCCTAATTTTTCTCTCTTGTCAAAATTGTCTCCTCTGACTTTTTTGTAGTTAAGTAATATTCTACAGCTTTTATAAGGAAGAGAGATAGAGGCAGTGTGCTTCTAATTTAAAGGCTTTCTCTTGTTGTTATTCATCCTCAGCCATAGATCTTTCAAACATTCTTGAAAATTGATTGCACCCCAAAATTTAGATATGGAAAAGAAAAGCTACATTTTAAAAACATGGTTCTTTTTTAGACACTTCTCCATAGAAGAGATAGATGGTAAATGGGCACAACTCTTACTACGACATTCACATTTTTACAGTATAAGATACCATTCAGTTATAAAAAAAAAAAAAAAAAAAGATGGAAACTGTCATTTGCAACATCATGGATGGATCTAGAAGGGAAAATCTCTAGTGACATAAGCCAGACAGAGAAGACACTCTATCTTTCATTTGTGGTGGAGAAAACAAGCAGAGAGATGAATTAAATGAAACAAAAATAGATTTGTGGGCTGTACCACCATTTCTGGATGCCAGAAGGGATGGAGAAAAGGTGAACCAGGGAAACAAAATTCAGTGCTCTGGGAAAAGTAGAGTTTGACTTAGCAGAGAGCTTAATGTTGTATATACACCACATGTTGACTGTCAGTATCTGGAGCTTATATAATAGTGTGGTGCAGTGTGTCTTCAATTTAAAATAAAATAAAATAAAATGTTACATTCTGTTCAGAAGAACTTCAGTCCATTACTAACAACAAATTATTGCTGGAAAGAGCCTTCACTGGGATTCAGAATAGAAATTCTATTATGATTGACAAGATTCTCCAATGGACTATATGGACTAACTTTAATCAGAGTTGCTCTGTCAAAAGTTCATAATAAATAAATAAGCATTTATTCAGTGCTCCCAAATACTCAAGAAACCAGACCCTCAGAAATTTGAATTTCTAAGAACCTTAAGCTTAGTCAATTTCCGGTTTATGTATTGTCATCAACACAAGTATTTCCAAACATCATAGCAGATATTTGCAGAGAGAAAAGTTCTCTTCAGTTCTTTGTTTTTTATTATATTCATTTTGTTGTTTGTACTGTCTTAGTATATTCCTAAATAAATATAAATATAGAAAATTCACTTAAATTTATACATGAAATCCTTTCTAAAATGTTAAATTTTATTTTAAAAGTATGAGTTTATGTTTTGACATAATTCTAACCTTTAATCAGCTGGCTTATGATGGAGCTACTTCTTCATATCCTAAGATGAAGATGCCTTCGATAACCTATTCTACTGCACATCACAGCTTAGCCCTGCCTGACTTCCATTAGCACACAGACAGGAAACATCATCTCACATGCAATGTATTTCATAACCAAGTGTTGGGGATCTCATTGCATTTGTTAAATGCTGTCCTGCTGTACTGTACATGTAAACTTGAGCGTTCTCATCATTCACATGCAAGAGGGAAGACCTGATGAGCCTTGATAATCTTGGAGGCACTGAACTAAAGTTAACTGCTCTTTGGTGGGGTTGCTATGGAGACAGAGTGACCCAGCTGTCTCACTGATGAGACTGGAAAGTCACTGGTGGAAGGTTTTTTACCTTGGGATCACCTGTTTCACGGAGCTGCCCAAAATCTGGATGGCATTGCCACTTGGAAAAAGATCAAAGGTCAAAACTCAAAGTATGGTTTCTGTGAATACTTATCACTTTTGCATCATTTCAAAGATGTAAATGAGTGAGACTGATTATCATCAGCTAGGGATGGTCTGCAATGAGAGATTCCAATTATGAATAAGTTTAAGAATTATGTCACCTAGTTACCTTTTTTGGAGTGAGTTAATTGGCACTTAAAACAGCTGCTTCTTCTTAATAGTCAAAGTTGAGTAATTGAAATGTACACTTATATAGGAATCATCTGGAATGAGAAAGAAAAATAAGTGACAAGTGGAAGAGAGAGAAGGAGGAGTTGAGTTAGGGGAGAGTTAATGGGAAGGAGGATTGAGGTGATGAGGTCTGGAGTTGAACTTGTCTCCCTGCATCCTTCCTTGATCAGGAGAGTTTCTGAGAGTCCTTTCTGCACTTTGTTTTATTATGGTGTGAGGTCTCTGATCTCTCCTCTTGGAGCACTTCTCTTGTAGATCCAGGCTTTGTGTACATATTGCTTTCTTGCAACCTTTGGATGAGTCAGGTCAAGTGTTTCCGGTGTTCTGTTCTGTAGTTAATGAAGCTATTGGGCAGTTGGCATTCATGACTCTTATTGCCAAAGCCAAAAAGAAATAGGGTTTCATCCCATGGTACTAAAGATGCCAAGATTACTTGAGAACAGTAGGTAAGACAAAAGGACAAAAAGAGTGCTCCATGGTCCCCAAGTGGGGTGAATGATGGTCACTAAAGAGCTCTTCCCTATGCCTTACTAGTACATCAGAAAAACAAGCATGGAAGCTTCATTTGTCCTTTAAATGGACCCAATTAAAGAATATACATGTCTATCTCATAAGGCTGAATATAGTTATTCACCTGTTGAGCTGCTACTTAACCAGCTGCTACTTAACCTTCTTTTTGTATCACCTGATTATCAGTTCTCTTGACAAAGGCAAGAGTATGCATGCATCATTATAGTACCAGTAGTAACAGCAACAGTCACAGCAACTAACTTGCAATGCTTACTGTACCTCAACTGTAGTCTAAGCCAAGATATTTGGAAATCAGCATTACCTCAAACCTGAAAATAGGCAAATATTTGCTATCTAATTTGAGAAGCATAGAAGACTGATTCAAGGTAGCTCTGGGGGAAATGTATTAATATATTAAAATAAAAATATAGAATCTTAAAAGAATTATCAAATTAGTCTATGAGAATGTTCATCTAAATATGGGAGTAACTCTGGGGAAAAGGAGATAGAGTCCCCAATTGGGTAATAATGAATTAATAATTTAAAAAACAGGAAGATAATATACACCACCTCTGAATATTAAAGTGCTAAATAAACTCATCCAAAACCCTACGGCAAGAATGAAAATTTATGAACACACAAAATGGTCTTATGTGAGTATCTAGAGCAGATCACACTATTGCATGAGATTTAGCCAATATACATTGTATATGTCAAGATAGCCTTTGTCAAGAGCACAGATTAAACTGTGGCATGGTGTGAATGTAAGATTGGATCAAGTGTTTGGTCTATATTAGCAAAATCAGTAATAATGATAGTACGTAACTTGATAGATGGGTAATTCTACTTGTATCTGAACAAACTAATTTCTGGTGTACTTCCAAACTCTGAAACTCTGCCTTTAAATATGTGATGATAACCTCTGCATAATAACCCTTCTCAAAAAAAAAAAATCTCAATTTGTTTTCTAGAATTAAAAAATGACTGTCCAAACTTAATTCCCTCAACCCCTGAGTTGTTTTTGTAATTATCTTTCATCTCCTGAATTTTTACAAAATCTATTTTTATTTTCTGAAGGAGTAGAGAGGGTGTATATATTAAATGCCGCTAAATGGACCGAGAAAGAAACCCAGATGTTTCACCATGAAATCTAAATTTGAAACAGTCTTTTGGAAATATGCTGAAATGTTTCCAAAATATCATGAAGATCAAAACAAATCGTGGTTGGGATGACCTTCACTCTGAGCAATATCAACAATCCAAACTCATGTGAAAAACACTATTTATTTGTAAACATTTAACTTTCCCATTGAATGATAAACAGAAATTCCAATATTGATCTTACCAAATGACAAGTCAATATAATCATAAAGTAAACTTGAAAAAACATAGTTTGAAATACACCATTTATATTTCTAATATTTAATAGAGGCTAATGCCTCTATTTACCATATCTACACACTTTGTCCATGCTCTCAGATATTTTCAAGTATCTATTTTTTTAGAAAATAGGTAAACCTTAGGAACATGATCCTCTAGTCAACCATCCTTAACTGTAAGAAAATAATAGGACTAGGCATGATATCTATTTTACATTTGAGGCATAAGTTTCCGTCACTTTGCCAAGGACAAGTAGGTTATGGTGCTACAGGCTCCACTTCCAGAGTTCACATATTCACCTTTCCTACCATCAACCATACATTCCAGGAACAGGCTCTTAAATTCATAGGATATTATTAAAGAAAATGACTCTTCATTGGTAGCCATGATTCTGACATCTGGGAATCATTGAGTCAACTCATCCTTGTGGAAGTCTTGTCTGTTACTTCAGTAACATAGTGGGGAATGGATAAGATTTGAATGAAAGTGTGTTACTCACCTTACATTTCATTTAAGGAATAGGTTGTGGGGTGCCAAAAATAGATATGAAATATGCCTTAGATAAAGCAACAACTTCATGTATTCTTATCTATCTCTGGCACACTAGAGATGGTTATTGGTAAATCTCCTGGTCACAATAGTCACCTAACCTCCTAGGAATGACCCACAAAGACACTCCCCTGAAAGATAAAGGTATTTACCCCCACAGGTGTTTTTCTGCTAGATAATGAATCCCCATCCTTCCACCCCACGTGCTACATACAACGGGATCCAGGTTTTTTGCTCCCTTACTCCTACATTGCAGTCATTCCTTTACCAGGGCATTTAAGGGGGCTTGGAACCTCTAAGAAACAACTTAGCACATGTTCACTAAGTCCCAGTCTATGACTCAAGTTCATCTTTGTCTTAGGTCATTTCAATCTCTCCTGTGTGCTCTTCGTTTTCCCACCCATGCTTCCAACAATAGGTCAAGCATTTCTAAAGAGAATGAACCATTTTGGGTCATGTCAAAAAAGTAAAGGAAGTAGCATCTAAGAATATAAGAAAGGATACTTTGGAAGAGTCAAGTCATTGGATACACATAGTCTTTACCCTGAGATTGGCTCATTCCTTATAATATTGGTCTCCAGTTCATCCTCAGATCGCAGGTGTCATCTCCAATGATAATGTCCCATTATCTATCAATATATTCTTTTTAATATCCATGCTTCCATCAATGTACAGTTATTGTTTCCCTCCCTTGGTTCTAAGGCATAGCACCACCTTACCATATCGCTTCAAAAGGATTAAAAAATAGATAAAAACTTCAATCATGCATAATGATTAAGTTGTTCAGCTTGTGTGTGTAGACAAGAGTACTATAGTGTGTACTTCAAAATGGAGGAGGGCAGTTCCCATCCTAAGTGTTCACACCATGTGCTATAACATCACATCGCATAATATAGTAGACTATACTATCACATCATATAGGTTAACATCATAAAGAAATAGTCAAATAAACACATGGAAGGTCACAAGAGATAAGATTTGGGGAGGCCTTGAGAAGACCCCCAAGGGCACTGAGAGTAGAACGATGACCATACTCAAAGGAAAATCAGCCAAGACTGATAAAAAGTCTCAGCTAAATGTTTTTCCTTTGCTTTTGAGCACTGAGGCATGGTCTGACTGGGATCTGAAGGTGGCTCTTTGCCTTGTGCTAAATGCTGCCCCTGAACTTTTAATCTTACCAACAGAGTGTGAGGGAAGACTATGGTGACCCCCATTTTTCATGAAGGCAGTGAGACAAGCAGCTGTTAAGTAACTGAATGAAGTTAATCACTGCTAATAAAGGGGTAAGGGATGCAGACAGCAGCTGCCTCCAGAACCCCCACTCTCTGTCAGCCACAGCAGTGCCCCCCAGGAAGGCAGGACTGGGCTGAGGGAGGCAGTGTATGAGTAGGCTTGAGGACAGGGGAATAACATCAATGATTCCATTTGAAGAAATGGAAAATCGTGAATGAGAAGGGCAAACATTCTTGTAAAACCAGATCATATGAGTAAAACCCAGAAGAATAAAAAGACCAATAACATTGTTGACTTTTATGAACATGTTTAAAATGAGAGATAACTTCTTAGGAAATACTTATGGATTAGTTTATTTGTTTCTTTTCTGGTATATTCAGGAGAACCAGCAGAGGGCACTTTGAACCATGAGTTTACCTTCCAGGAAGAAAAGAAACAAATAAAAGGTGATAAAAATAATCCTAAAGTTGACATTTATAGAAAATGGTATGGAGCCCATCGAATCAGTTAAGATATTTGTTTTGGGCAAGTTGCTTTAGAAACCAGACATTTCTGGGCCAGGCATGGTGGCGCATGCCTGTAAGTGGCAGCCTAGGAAACCGTGACCAGGGCTAGGGATCATGGTTGGAGTCCCGCCAGGAACACATAGCGAGACCTAGTTTCAAAAAAATAGCTGAGTATGGTGGTGCGGGCCTGTCATCGAAGCTACCTGGGAAGCTGAGGCTGGGGTTTGCTTGAGTCCGTGGTACCCTGGGTAACATGAGCCTACAGTTCCACAGACAAAAATAGCAAAACCTAGTCTCAAAAAAAAAAAAGAAGGAAGGAAGGAAGGAAGGAAGGAAGGAAGGAAGGAAGGAAGGAAGGAAGAAATAAAGAAAGAAAAGAAAAGAAATCAGACATTTTTGACCGCTTACTATATGTCCATTACAATTAGCTCTTCTTGGTGGTGCATCTATTCATGTGTTTGTTACCACGTTTCTCTTTCTGTGCTTATATTCTGAGCTACAAGGTATTTGTGAAATTGGGTCCTGAGAAACATCCAGCTTGGTTTCACTTGACAAAGGTTGGCACTTACACATAGCAAGCATGATCCAATGGCAACAAACAGATACATTGCAAAAAAAGATAAACACCAATATCACTCATAAACACAGATGTAAGATTTCTTAGTGAAAAATAAAAACATAGCAAGTGAATACATTAGTTGAATACCAAGACAGTTCAGAGAAGGTAAATCTTTTCGAAACACAAAGATTAGGATATGGGCCTGAAAGATGAAAGGGGAATCCTGGGTAAGGAGACTGGAGAATGTTTTCAGTGGAGCAAAATCTATGATCTTGGAATGAGCATGATGAAGAGACATCGTATTTGATTAGCCAAAGAACAGGCTTCACCTGGGAGACAGGAATGGGACTTATCAGAGATGACAGCTGGGGAGGATTGAAAGGGATAGAGGAGAGAGTTAGGAAGCAAGTCTCAGTGACAGGAATGGGTTGAGCTGGGTGTGAGGAGGAGTTGAGGGAAAGAAAGTAGAAGAGTCTGGAAGGAAGACACCCAGCATGAGCAGCTAGTGACATACAAGTTACAAAGTCTTTCACTTAGTAACATGTGTTGGACTCTTTCTCAAACCATATAATAAAGTCTCCTTACTGAGCAACTGTTCTGGTGTGTGGTGACAATAAGAACAATAATAATTATGAGCTTTCACTCTTCGCTTCCCCTTTTAGACTGCATTAAAAAATGGAAACTGGTATTGGCAGAGCTCCAGAGTGCCAGTTTGTGGATTTTTTGGTCCATCTGCCTTTGCTTTCATGGTTTACTGACTGCTTAGTTGCAGTCTTTTGTTCCTTTTACTTATTTATCACTCGGGAACATAAATAAATAATATTTATTTCTCTAAAGTAGCAGCCAGATATAATGAGGAGAGAAGTCCACCATCATTTTCCATTATGTTTAAATAATCTCCTAGAGCAGCACATTTCCACAATCCAGTCTTGGTGACTGATATAGCATATTTACTTTCATCTTCCTGACTCAGGAAGAGATGAGAGCAATTCCATCATAAGGTTCATGTTGGTGACGTAGGACAGATTGATAGTGGGGAGGGGGGGGGATTGTATGGTGGATCCTGTCATATAAGAGGGTAATAATGAGCCTTGGTAGTATTTTAAGGACAAAGTGAAATGGACATTGTGCTTAGACTGTTAGACGTGGGATCACACTTCAGGACAGAATTGAGAAAGATGACCAGGGCAGAGAGAAATTGGAAATCTACAGGTCTCCTGGCAGAAGTATGAGTTGATTGCAGTGGTAATGAAGAAGAGGAACTAAATAGGTCACGAGAGAAGCTTGAAAATCAGTGATTGGCTAGTTGTGAAGAATGAAAGAAAGGCTATTAAAGACTTATCGATATAGTGACAAGACCCCATAATGGAGAGAATAAGAACTGAGCTGAAAGCAGTGTGTTTGCTTCAGACTAGTTGATCTTTAGAGATAACAGGAGACACAGATCATTGCACAAAAAATTGGAAGCCATCAATGTCCTCATATATGATGGGTTTGATCCCATCTAGAAGATTAACATTCTGCAGGGTGAGTGGCATCAACGTTTTTGTACTAGAGAAGTCATCAGCTATTCGATGATTTTTTTTTTGCAGGAAAACTTTCAGCTGAAAATAGCACTCCTTTTCTTTCCAATATTTACCTTGAATCCTTGATATGTATTTCATGCCCCTTCTTTGTCATCTGAAATCCAAAATTAACTTCGGAGCATCAGTCAATACGCTATCAACTCTGTCAGAGTGGACTTGATTAGTCAAGAACAGATCTTGTGCATTAGAATTAAAATTTCCCTCCTTCTTATGTAGAACACAAATGGAGTCCAGAGAAGGTACAGATGACAGTTACAGGGCTTGGCTCATGTGATGACAAATGAGCTGTTTGTCTCCTTTAAGATGGAAACATCGGTGAAACGAATGGACAGAAGTTGCAGATAACATTTATCTGAACTTGATGGCATGCATGGCCTTATTTACCAGCGTATTTATCATGACCGGACTGTGTTTATAAATGCATCTCATTACCCCGATGATTCGATTGTGATGCATGTTTATTTTTGCCTTTATCTAAAAATAAGTCACTAGTTTTAGGACATGAGGGAAACATGAGCATAACTCACTGATTTCTCTGCACTCCTGCCTAAGCAGTGGAGTTTATGTTTATAGGTGTCTCAAATATTTGTCTGAAAATCATAAGCATGCAAAACGCAAGCCTCTTTACACCAGAGTATGTAATATGAGCACACATGGCCTTCAATTAGCTGCACTGATGAAGGATGTCCATGAAGTTGACCTGATCTTTTTCAGCACCAGCGGCAGCCTAGAACCAGACTGAAACAAACACACAAACAAAAATAAGACAAGCCCGAGTTGTACCACAATAGAGATAATCTGGAAGTTGCTGTCAGTATTAACTTGTGTGAGTAACTTTAAATGATGTCTACATTCTGCTAAGTTCAGGAAAAGAGTTTAATTTAACCAAGGTTAAATTAAAAAAAAAAGTTTAGTTTTAAATACCATCTTAATAAAATATTAAGCGCCTGATTAAAGATAAGGTAATTAAACCAAAATTGATATGATCATTTTAACAGCGAAATGAACCTTATTTAAAGGAATCCGTCCAAGGAATTCCATTTCATGCTGATTCTTTTGTCGTGATTTAAAATTGGTAGGAGAACTAGAAACTGACTTGGATGAACCTTTTTTTTTTTTTGTCATTAAACTAGCAAATATTTACCAAGCAGTGACTGTGTATTTAGGGGAGCTGGAGATTGTATGATGCCACAATTTCCAGGCGCGGACCGTTTTTCTCAGCATATCGACACCTGAATACGTGTTGTTAGGACAACAGGATACACAATCTTTGCACGCGGTTGCTGTGGTCTATCAAGACCTCCGAGTTGGCACTGACTACCACCTGACACAGGTCCAGTAGGCGTCAAGACTTTCAGGTTTCATTGACTGGAGAATAGTTTCCAGGGGAACGCAGCTTTGTGCTGAATGATGCAGAAACAGGGCTTAGCTTGGTTAGCTCGGAGTGCTAACTTCCATCCGAGTGGACGGGCTTCACTGAAGACACAAACCAATGTGCATCATCTCAGTATGATTTCACGGGGCGGGGCCAGCGTAGGACTCTACGTTACAACCATATGAACAGACACTTCAGCTGGCATCAGTGCTGCGTTCTCAGGCAGGGCTGCCGGTGTTGATGCCAAAACTGGAGAGGTTTTTTAGGTCTCAGGGTGAACCCAAAACATCTCCGATGGGCTTAATTAGGCTCCCAGAGTCAGAGGTGTGTAGTCAGAGCCACCTTTTAGTCTTCGTTTGACTTGTTCTCCCTGAACAGCTCTTTTGATCTCCCCTTACCCTCTGTGTCTGTTTACCAACAACCAGTGATCACCTTTTAATTGATAAGTCACTCCATGTCTCAGCGTCTCTACCATACCAATGCGTTTGACATGTACAGTGGAAAAGCCTTAACTCTCAGTATTTCTACTGGTGGGATTTTTCATACAGAAAATTTCCCTAAAACCTCATGCCTTGAATCAAGCCTTCCTAGTGCCATTGTCTCTAGCTTCTGAATGGAGGACAGAGGAAAATGAGAATTACCTTCTGTAGATTGAATGCTTACATTTTGAAAGCAATTTCTCCTGCTAATCAGTTTAACCTTTTTTTTTTTTTAATAATCAAGCTTTGAATAGGAAGTTTTCTGTTCCAATTCCCTTCTCTGTGGAAATCCCTTTTTCTGTTAGAATGTCTATTAGAATGTCAAGGTTGCTAACTCCCGGGTATTGTAGTCAAAGTAGCTGAGAGAACAATGGTTTGAAGAGCTTGAGCACATTCATCAAATTTCCCCATCATATTCTTAGCGAAGAAGCCACAAATCCAATACTAAATTGTGTAACCAATAACAACCTTGAGGGCCAAAATGGAAACCTGCATTTCCAACTTTCTCAGAATCAAGGCTAGCGCCAGCCACCTGAACTTAACTCTCCTATGTACCAGCAGCATCCCTCTCCAGAGCTTTTAATTTCATAGTGTGGTTTCTGCTCGCAATAATATCATCCTGTGAAGTTGGTTGTCAACATAGTGTCTAGAAATGGTCGCTAAGACAATGCAAATTAGGGGACTTGTCCAGGGTCACATATCAGTCAGGAACAAACCCACTTAGGCGACCCACAGCGGAGACTGAGATGATTTAAAAGTCCACAGGGAGGAACATTTACTGTTGGCACATCACGTTTTTCTGCCCAGAATAAGAGAAACCCATGTTTGTATGCAATCTGTGCCCACTGCCACCCACTCAATCCAGAGGATGCGTGAATCTTGGAAGACTCGTTAATCAAACAGATGTGGTTCAAATAATTATGAAATCTCTTCATTAAACACTGGCAGTAGTCATTATAATATCTTCTCCAGCCTTTTGGCTATGATCAAGTGTAGAATATCTTCTCATTAGGATAATGGGGTTCAATAAAAGAGTGTTCCATCATTCTCCATAAGGGAACAGACTGGAACTTTTGGTTAACGATGATCATTTAGTGATTCATTTTATCTTTTTCAGATCTTGTTAATTTATTATTGTACAAGGTTAATTTTTCATGCATTTAGGTTTTGATCTTGATAAAATATGTTGGTCATAAAAGTTAACTTTGTAAAAGAAATTAGGACAGTTTGAATTAATGTTGGGAGCATAATGAGTAGAAATAAAGAAAGTATTTTGTTTTAATTTGCTAGTCCAGAACCGTTAATTAAACCATGGTTTATTTTAAATTAAGAAATCATTGATTTATTAGTTTTCTCCCAATGATTTTTATTACAAAGGAAACTAGAAAAAATATAAATGTTCTGAGCTACACATATATTCTGTAATCATATAGTTGAGTCCTAATTTCATTTTTTAATATTTCAGGATTGTCTCTTTAATAGTATATAGATTCATTAAAACAACAATAGACACATAAAAATTGCAAAATATTGAAATGAAACTCCCCCTTTAAGTTTTTGTCTGCCATCTCCCTAATCAAAGTTAACAATTAATAACTGTGTTTTTCCTTTATTCCTTCTAATGGAAATATTTACTTTATAACATTTTACCTACCAAAAATTACAGTTAATTCACCATCTTGTATCCTAATTTTTTCCACTTAACTTTGGATCAAAAACACTTTACAGTCATATCTTTATAATCAGAATTTTAATGACTCTAATAATTCTTTGAGAAAATGAAATTATGTGATTTAGCTGTCTGCTTAGAGTTAATCATTGTATCATGTCATTACTCAAGTAGTTCTGTCATTGTAAATAACCAAGCAACAAAAAACTTGGTATAAGACTCCCTCCCCTTGTAGTTAGGATGATTGCTGTAGAGAAAGAATACGCAGAAGTGAATGCATTGAGTTAATGAGTCTGTATGTCCGGAACTCTTGATACAGAGTTTCCAATGCTTAGGGATGTAGTTGATTCATCTGTCACCCTTGGCATTGGCTAAGTACCTGGACTCCCACTATATGTTCAAGTGTCAACACTTTTGAAAGACCATATATTCTTGTCTATTGTAGCTGCATGGTGAGCTAAGGACAATTCTCCCTACTTGACTAGATTTTCATAGATTTCAATGAATGGTCACATATACTCTCTGATTAGCAATCTACAGCAGAGTTCGAAGAAGCTAGTTTGGTTGCTGATTTGTAAAGGTCTTTGGCTTTCACCATTTCATCCTCCACAAATGCTGAGTTTTGGAGGGAGGACTGTTTATAGGAGTCCACACTAGAAGAGGCTCAGTGTATTGAGGTTGGCTCTGCTTCAAGATCAGTGGGGTTCTTGTATCCAGGGACTGTTGACCAGAGTCTAGGAATGTGGATGGTGTTTGGGGCTGGCCTTCAGGGGTCCTGAGCAGATAGCTAGGGAGACCTAAGTCACTGCTAAATCAGCCTTTTGCTCTCTGTATCCTGAGGTCATCTGGTTCCAGCTGGTCCTGGAGGTGTTGTCTGAAGTCTGGGAGTCTCTGCAGAGTGGAGGATCTGTTTTGAACTGCTGATTGGCTGAATTCTTATAAGCCTGGGGCCTCTGAAAACAATCAGGTTGGCCAGGGGACCTATGGCAGTTTGATCATCTCCTTTCAGGGGAAAAGGTAAGCCTCAGAAAGACAAGGCAAGACTGACTGGAATCTAGTCTCTTTTTTCTACCCAGAGGAAACTGTTGTTTTCAGTTAGAATTGTAAGAACCACCCAGTGGGAATGCAGGTGAAATAGCCCTTTCACTAACCTGGCAGAGAGCTGACTGCACACAGCACAAAAGCACAGGTTTCATATCTTCCTTCCCTTCTACAGTCTTTGTCTTTGCTTTTTAATCAGGGAATGATCATACTGGTTTCAGAGATGAGATTACTGTGAAGTCCTTGCCCAGATCTGCCCAGCTTTTCTGCATCACGGTTGGGGTTTGCAGCCTCAAATCTTGGCTCTTCTCACCGAACAAAAAGTCACTTAAGAGAAATGACAATAAAAACATGGAAGTCACTAATGATATTTTTTTTTCTTTTTAACCCTATGGCCAATATCAGCATGTCACAAGTGTGGGTACAAAGTTTGTTGAGCATATTAACCCTGTATGTAAAAATATTTTACTGGAACTGTTCAGTAACGAGTCCTTGAGAAAAATGAACTTCATCAAATGGAGATTCAATGGCACTTTGTTTAGAAAACTGGAAGTTTTCTCTTGAAGGTGAGACATTGACTAGGGGACTAGGTGATCTCTAAGATAGAGTTTGTGACTTAGCTGATGGTGAAATGGTGCTTTCTCTGGTGTGTAGTCTTAATACTCTGAAACCCTGCAGTTCATTCACTTTACAGCAATGCTCCTGTTTGTTTCAAAGCTATTGAATTTACCTTAGTTTTTAAGATATTATTTTATAAAACTAGTAGATAGTGAGGTCAAGATAGCATGTCACCTATTTTGAAGGGTTTCTTCCCCTTTCTCTCCTATCTATCTATCTATCTATCTATCTATCTATCTATCTATCTATCTATCTACCTATCTATCTATTTAAATATCTATCTATCAATCATCTATCTATCATCTATCATCTATCTATTATCTATCAATATCTATCAATAAAAATATCTATCCTATCTATCTAATCAGCTTTGTATCTAGCCCAACATTTTCCTATTTGCATATGTATTATTTGTGGATACATGCACATGAATTATTTATACCATGAGTGCATATTTGCAGGTACATGCACATATGTGTTTCTGTATATCTTTAAGAAGCAGAGCAGCAGTTAAAGTAGATATTTGCACTGCCTATACTCAGTGAACATAAGATGCCCACATGGATCCCAGAAACCACACCAGTGGCAAGTGGCAAAGCAGGCTAAACCCATTGTATGATGGTCCAAAAGCCTTTATCTCCATCAGATTACCCTGTAGTAATCGAAACATGTGCCTGGGTTTTTACTTTTTCAATCACCAGACTCAGTGATATTCTGTATCGCCTATCATACAGACCAAACCCCAAAACCGCATCAGCTCTATTAGAAAACAATGACCATTCATGCCATTATAACTCTCAGAACACTTTGGTTTCTCCCTGCGATATCAGCTAAAATAGTTCAGAAAAGTCAGAGAAGGACCCACCAGAGGGCGCCGTAGAGAAAGGCTTCGAGTTTCTCCCACATGCTCTCAAACCCAAACTGGATCTCTGAGGCCCCAGGACTCGTCATGTTCTTCTTCTCCAATCACCCCGGATTTGATGTAGGGGCGCTGGCCAATGGGTCAGTCTTGAAGATCTGGAGATCAAAGCTTGATCTCGAAAGCCAAGTGTTCCTCGTAGTAGTGACCATTCTGACCGCATGTAGTACGCTGCTGCTCCCTCTGAGGTCCGCGGGCAGATGCCATCACTTTCCCATAGCTGAGCTGAGATTGTCTGCTTCCCTCCCACTTCCATTTCCCACTTGCTTCCCTCCAGAGACCTTCCTCTCTGCCGTTCCATCCTGAGCTGCCCATCCTGGTACACGGCGAGGAAACAGGGCACCAAGGTTATCAAGAAGCAGCAGGCTTATTCCTACCAGTATTTGGCCAGAAGCTTCCCCTCTAAAGGTTGCACCCCTATCCAGGAAGCTATCGCCTTCTGTAGGTTCACATCTCTCTGGAGCCCAGGGGAACTGGCAACGATGGTGGGCAAACCTGATACCAGGTACTGGTCTGCAAACCTGCTGACCTGGAATTAGGACAAAGTTTAAGACCCCTTCCAGGCAATTGTCTTATCACTGATAAGACAAGGTACAATCAGATAAGGTTCAATCTTAATTCATTCCCTCGGATTTTGGCTTCACAATGGAGGCTTTCCCAGCTCTGGGATTCCTTAGTCTGATATTACACTTTAGTGCTCAGCCTTACCCCTCTATACAGGAAGGACCCAGCTCTATCAGGTGGGCAGGCAGGATGTTATCACCTACCTGGTGGCGTTTGTTGAAGGGGTCATCCATTTGCACCAACTAGAAGATGCCAACTGTAAAGAAAATGGGCAGAAAATGATACCTTCTTGTATCTTTTCTGCGATGGCCTTATGTGCCATGCTTATTAAGTATATTACTTGAGAAATCAAGAAGCAAAAGCATTGTTATTTTTTTAAAGATAGACTAAATAATTATGTAAGGATTAATTGCTTAGTCCAGCTTCTGGGGCTGTGAAATAGTGCTGGTTGAAAAGAACAGAGAATACAAAGAAGTACTTTTACTCACACATTCCTTTTTATTTTCAAGTGAGCATGTCTGATAGAACAATTAAAATTTTATATATCTGCTTGCAAGTAAATTCAATGATATTTTATAATCAGAAGATGGTGTTTTGATTACTAATGTGGCGTTTTCTTGAGGAAACTTAATAGTGTAGGAAAATCAATTTTGTGTCTCAGTTCTATTAATAAATAAAAAAATGAAGATTTCATTAGAGCTTGATGTGTGTTAATTAGTGAATATCCCCCTTACCTTTGTGGTAGCCAAACAGTATCCTTATGTGAGAGCAGCAAACAAGCAGTGACATATCACTCCCTATAAAAACACAGTTTATGTTACCTCAATGTTACTGGAATTTTGGCACATCACATGTGAAGTTAGAGTAAAAATTTAAACAGATAAACACACAAACTTTCTTTAACTCTGAATCAGTCACCTTTCTGGGTTCCTAGTTCCTCATAATAAATTAATGTTTTTGATGAAATGATTCCTACATTTTCTTTGGACCTAAGATGGGTAGATATGTATGTTTGTTTTAATGATATTACAAAATGTTGAATTTATAAATTGCTGTTTACAATAGCCAGGGAATGGAAGCAACTCAAAAACCTCAAAATAGACCAATGATACAGCAAGCTGTTGTCTTTGTACACAATGGAATATCATACATCAATCAAAAAAGACAAACTTATGTCATTCGTGGAAACATGGATCGAGCTAGAAAGAATCATGTTAGTCGAAATAAGCCAAAAAGAAAAAGAAGTACTGGATGGTCTCACTGACATGAGGGATAAAGGGGGAAAAAAGCAGACAAGAAAAATTTAAAACTAACTTTCAGCAGAACGGAAGCACAGAGCATGAGAGGAGAGTAAGGTGGGGAATGGGGGTTGGGAGGAACACAAAAGCTTAAGGTGATGGTTCACAGGTGATAAAGCAGTGGGACAACCCTGGGGTAGATAACAATGTAAAATAAAATAGATTGATTAATTAAATAAAAAATAAAAATACCAAAACATGTTGAATTTGATCTATCGTGCCCATTGAACATTTCTAGGTAGCTAACCTTGAGCCAGTATGAATGACATCTGCTTGTTAAAGACTGAACCTGGATGAAAATGGTAGCATGAATAGGGCCATCTCTCTGACTGGATCTGTTTCTTTGTGTCCAGCAGGCAAGTGAGTTCCAAGAGCCAGCCTTTCTCAGCCACGTGAAACTCTCCGACCAGAAGTTCCCCATAAGCCTTTGTCTTGATTGAGTAGCTCTGTATAAGTTCTGCTGTCATTTACTCAAGTATGGGGTCCATTGCTCTGCATACAAGGTTGACTGAAAAAAAAAAAAGAAAACAGACCTTATGATTTATGAAAATGTATGTGAACAAGAAAAGAAAGATTGCTAGAAATCAATGTAAAGCAGGAAAGAAAAAGCTGTCACTTAGCTTAGTGTAGCACTGACATTGTCATAGTGATGTCAGCACTGAATGGTGACGCAGTGGGAAGTTGAGAAAACTACTGAGTCGGATGGTGGAGGAGTAGACAGGATGTGGTGGGATGACAGAACCTAAGAATAAATGCTCATGTTTCATAGTGGTCGCAGATAACTGAAAAAAAAAAAAAATCAAGACACAACAAGGCAAGTACATTATGTAATGAAATAGAGATAAATTCCCCAAAGTGTAACTAAAAGAGGTGAAAATGGGAAATCACAAGTATAGAAATCCTGGGTACATTATATACACGTTCCCCCCAAAAGAAAGATGCCATAAAACTTTCTATCTGTATTTATTATTTTCTAAAATTTCCCAGACCCAATATTGAAACACTCTTCTTTAAGTCAATCATAATCCAGGAATTAAAAAAGAAAAAAAGATCAGGTGATTTCTCCTGTATTGTACATTGCTTCATTTACTTAAAATAACACAGCATTAGTCTTTTGTGTTCTTGCAAATTTTCAAATCCTAATCAAGTCAAACAATATAGAATAGCCAGTCTCTTGACCAATGAAGCCAGGTGAAGACAGGGTTTTGTTTCTTTTCACAGGGTTCTTGCCTTTTGAAGTTGTGCAAAGTAGTTCAATGCTCCAAAGGCACACAGGGCAATTGGGAGGGGGAGGGATAATTGAAAGATATAAGTGTATTTAAGAAAAGCAAAGTGAATGATCAGAAATAAAAAGGAGAAAGCAAAGCAAGAGGACTTCCTGGCAGAGTGGCCAGGGAGGGATAAGGAGAAAGGACCTCATAGTTGTTCCAGAGAAGTTAATTTATAGAACTTCTTCAACTATCCTCAGGATCCCATCAGTCTTCAGTTGTGATTGACTGAAGTCTCAAAGAGGTGGAATCTCCCTTGCATGTGTTTGTCCTTGAACTTGCCTTCCACCTGGTTTATTCACGAATCTGTTCAGGTGGTGTTTCTTTATTTTTCATAGTCCTTTCTTGGAGGTCCACTTACCTACCTAGTATAGACCCAGGGGGCCCATCTTTCCCTAGCAGTGTGCTTTCTATGCTACCCTATTTATGCTGCACTGTAGAATGTCAGCATCTTTGTCTATGAGCTTGTGCAGTTGTAAATTCTGATGTGTTAATTGAATAAGAGAAGACAATATAAGAAAATTCTGGACTGCTCCGAATTCAATATTCTCAACTCTGTAGAGAGAAGTCTCCCTGAAAGTCAGAGTACATGAAAATCAGGTTGAATTTCTCCTGTTGCACCTGTTTGGAGTCAAAGAGCTTCATTCCTCAGAGTATGTACAAGTAAAAATTAGTTTCTTTTGAAATGATCTCTGAAATCATTGTCTGGAAAACACAGGTTCATCTACATTTATCATCAAAGACTGTCTTCTTTCCCAACATTTATTTACAAACTCTTAGGAACCTTTTTTTTTTTTTAATCATCATCTGGTGCTATTTTTAGAACTATCACTAATACTCAGAGCTTTGCTAAGGTGGGGAGGTACAGACTAAAATTCTATGTAGATTCAAAGGTTTGACCCTTACTCCATGTACAAAAATAAACTCAAAATGGATAAGAGACTTAGAGGTCAGACCTGAAACCATAGCATACATTGAGGAAAACTTGGGCAAAACTCTGCATGAACTACAGTTCAGAAATCCCTTTCTGGAAACATCTGCAGATGGCAAAAAAAAATGAAGGAAAACATAAACAGATGGGACTACATCAAACTAAAAAGCTTCTGTACAGCAAAAGAGACAACAGAAAAAAACTAAAAGATGCCCAACCGAATGGGAAAAAATCTTTGCCCTCCACATGAGCAACAAGGGCTTAATAATGAATATCCACAAGGAACTCACACAACTAAACAAATGCAAAACAAAAAGCCCAATCAAAAAATGGGGAGAAGAACTAAAAAGACACTTCTCCAAAGAGGAGATACAAATGGCCAACAGGCACATGAAGAACTGCTCAACATCGCTAGTAATAAGAGAAATGCAAATCAAAACAACAATGAGATACCACCTTAAACCAGTAAGAATGGCCCACATCCAAAGAACGGGCAACAAGAATTGCTGGCGAGGATGTGGAGAGAAAGGAACACTACTACACTGTTGGTGGGAATGTAAACTGCTCCAGCCACTATGGAAAGCAGTATGGAGGACCCTCAAGTTAATGAAAATGGAATTACCATTTGACCCAGCAATTGCTCTCTTGAGAATCTACCCAAAAGAGACCTATATGTGGGTACAAAGGGACACCTGCGCTCGGATGATTACTGCAGCACAATTTATAATTGCAAGGACATGGAAGCAACCTAAATGCCCCAAAACAGATGACTGGATGAAAAAAATGTGGTACATATACACAATGGAGTATTACTCATCAATTAAAAATGACAAATTTGATGAATTTATGGAAACCTGGATGTACCTAGAAGAAATCATTCTAGCAGAAACGAGTCAGATAGAAAGGGACAGAAACCAAATGGTTTCATTAATATATGGTCAACCAAATGAAACTGCACAAGGGGAGAATGGGGACCAGCTGG
>PVHY01008551.1:0-60905 GCA_004024945.1 Uropsilus gracilis | reverse complement strand
AAAGACTGAGGGCAATCAGTCTCCTGAGAAATATAGCTTAAAAAAAGGAAAAGGGACTACTACAACATGCCAGGGAATCTCAGATTTTTGCAACCGGTCAGCAGACCACCTCCAGGAAGACCAAGACCCGGCGAGCGGAGGCACGGGGCATGCGATAATTTGGAGAGCAGCAGCTACTCTGAGCCCAGCACCCATATTTGGCCATTGGTGCACAGCCAATGAGGCATCCACAGCCAGCTTTAATCACAGCCATCGTTAACAGCGGTAGCAGCAGCATTGCCTCCAACCCCAACACCAGCCGACCCCACCTGGCTCTTAGGGAAACTCAGGAGATTGAGGCAATGCAATACCACTGTGGCAGCTCGTAGTTCCTCCATAGCCACTCATATTGTTCTGGTGCACTGTGGAGGAGGCACCCACAGCCAGGTTGAACTGAATCGAGTCAAAATAGGGCAGAAACCGCCAACCAACAAACCACATTTAAAATGCGGCTTCTGGAGCTGGGAGCAGTGGCGTGACCCTTTAATTCCAGGCGAGCAAGGGAGGTCGAGACTAAGAATCTCTTGAGTCCGCAGGTTTGAGACCCACCTGGGGCAACATAGGGAAACCTAGTCTCAAAAAATAGCTGGGCATGGTGGCACGTGCCTATAATCCCAGCTACCTGGGAAGCTGAGGCTGGGGATTGCTTAAGTCTATAGTATCCCCGGCAATTAGAGTCTGCAGTTCCCTGGGCAACGTAGCGAGACCTAGTCTCAAAAATTAGAATAAAATAAAATAAAATGCAGCTTCTGCCACCCAGATTCCCCCAGGTTCATACCACCCACGCATAGCAGTTATGTGTCAAAAGCAATTAACAGCAGGGTTTTTATTTGCAAGGAAAATTAACAGGGAAAACAGAAAATTCCCTAAAGCCACAAGTGACCAGTTATCTTACCCCACTCACCATTTTTAGTCTCAAAGGTTCCAAAGACACATGTGCATGATAGTGCCCCTTTGCCCCTCCAAACCTGAGACAGATGCTTTGCTAACTCCAGTCTTTCTCTAGTATCTTCTCTTTGCTTCCTCTTTCTCCATCATTCTGAGCTGCTCCTCTTCTCCAAGGCTCTTCAAACTTCTTCAACAAATGTTGATGCAAAAAATAAGTTTTCCAAATCCCTGGCTATCTCCAGGTACTGATATAGGGTAGTGATGCAGTTAAAATTGTTGTTGACTCTAAAATCCCCTTATGGGTGGAGTCTGAGAAAAGACCTTGCAAAAGAAAATGGAAAGCAGAAAAAGGTGCACAAAAAGTACTAGCAAGGAGAAAGAAAGGAAGGAAGAAAGGAAGGAAGGAAGGAAGAAAGAAAGAAAGAAAGAAAGAAAGAAAGAAAGAAAGAAAGAAAGAAAGAAAGAAAGAAAGAGAAAGAGAGAGAGAAAGAGAGAAAGAAAGAAAGAGAGAAAGAGAGAAAGAAAGAAAGAAAGAAAGAAAGAAAGAAAGAAAGAAAGAAAGAAAGAAAGAAAGAAAGAAAGAAAGAAAGAAAGAAAGAAAGAGATGAGAATGGCGAACTGATAGAACAGGTCCACATGGCCTGCCAAGGAAAACCCCCTGGAAGAGTGACCTGCAGGTGGCAAGGAGCCACATGGTGGGAGAGTGACTGTCAAAGAACTAACTGATATGAAGTCAGATGCCAGAACCACAGACAGTAGGTGACCAGGGACTGCTGAGGGCAGGCCTGGTGGATTTAACCAGATGCCACCAAAGGCAGCCCTGGTAAAGGAAACTCTTTGAGACACAGCAAGTTGACATAGTTAGAAAGCTGATTTGGGATCAGCAATTGTGGAAGAAATTTGAAGAGCCTTGGAGAAGTGGAGCAGCACGGAACATTGAGAAGAGAAGACACCGGAGAAAAACTGGAATTTGCAGAGTGCCGACCTCAGTTTTAGACGGGTAAAGGGGCACGATCTTGAACATGTGTCTTTGGGACCTTTGGGACTGAAAATGGTGACTGGGGTAAGATAACTGGCTACTTGTGGCATTAAAGACTTTGAGTTTTCCTGGTTAATTTCCCTTGTTAATAAAACCCTGTTGTTTAAGCTGTTTCTCTTCTCCCCAAAAGTCTCTCCCCTCTGTTTCTGCTCCTTTCCTTTTAGCTCTTTTTTTTTTTTTCTTCTCCTGAAAACCAGAAGCTCCACTCAGTTTGCCCTCACATTCCCTCTTGGTGCTACATTTTCCCTTCCCCACATTCCACAGGTAGGAATAAGCTTCCCTACATCTCCCTCCACCCCCCCGGGATTTGCAATAATGTAAAAAAAAAAAAAGAAGTACCTTATCCTGTTTAGGTCATCTTTTACTTCTGTTTTTTTTTTTTCAGATACAGCTAATGGCATCAATGCCTAAATTTTAATACTGCCTATATTGGTGTCTTGGCTTCAGAATCACTGCCCACATTAGCAATTGTGGCAGTGGTGGCACTGCCCCCAAGTCCAGCACCAACTGACCCAACTGGTAATACCTTGGGAGGACTTGGGAGGCTGCAACCTTAGAGCTCCACTGCAGCTACTGGAAGCTCTGGGGGGAGGGAGGGGCACCACATCCATCAGCAGACCTCCAGGGAGGGCACCCAAGGCCTTCTGAGACCATGCAGACAACAACTGGGGTACTTTAGTTGCTGGGGAGATTCAGATGATCAAGACTGAACCTCTGCTGGAGGTTCAGATGTGAGAAGCCCTTCCCTGTGCTTGCTTGCACTGGGCACAAGTACCGTCCGCACACATCCAACCCCTGAGGGTGCTCCTGAAAACTCAGCCTGGAAGCTTACCCACTTACCCACTAAGGACAAATCACCAAGATGGGGAGACTCCCTTTGCCCACAGGAATACTTACAAGAGAATAAGCTCAGCTGAGTTGTATAGATAGCTCAGCAGGGAAGAGTCCTTCCACCCAACAAGGGATAAAAAAACCCCTCCCATTTCTGCATACACTTTTTGTTGTTGTTGTTGGTTGGTTGGTTGGTTGGTTGGTTGGTTGGTTGGTTGGTTTGCTGTTGTTCTGTTCTGTCTTGGTTTTCTTTTTTTCCTCTGCCTGCCCTATGGATTTCTTTCTGCTCTGTTTTGTTTTCCATTTTCCTATCTTTATAGTTTTTCCTTATTTATTATTTTATTTCTTGTCCTTTCTCTTAAAATTTTTCACATACTTTTCTTTCTCCTCTTCCCCTTCTTTTTCCTTTGAACACTATCCAATTTCATATTTTATCTTTCCTTTTCATCTTTTTTGTCCCTTCATTCTTTTTGCCCTCTTTTTCTTCTTTCCTTCCTTCTTTCTTTCTCTCTTTTTTTCCCATTTCTAACCTCTCCCAGAGCCACAACCCTAGAAGGAAGAGTAGCCCTTTTAGCCCAGTGGTTCTAACCCAAAGGTTACAACCTAAAAGAACCTAACAACTAAAACAGAAGTACTCTTCAGGCAGCCAGCAGGCATCTCAAAGCAGACTGACCACCAACTTGCGCTTATCAGGGAACTTACCACAGAGAACCCCAGACCACCCCAGACAAAACCCTGGTACCCCTCTTCTCAAAGCAGGGGTTAGACAAACAGGAGGTCCAAGGACAAGTCATAACTCATATCTGCGCTTGTCACAGCAGAAGAGTGCCCAGGCAGGAGCTTCAAGAAATGTCACACTCAAGCCCCTCCTTCCATAACAACAACCTGGGAAATCCCGTCCATTAACATCAGTCACCCTGCAGTCGCAAACCCATACAGAAATGATGGAATGTCCATCTTCAACCCCCGTAGCCCAAAACAACTGGATAGGAGTGACCAGAAGCCTTGTTTCCCATTAGCAAGGCACCAGTTAATATAAGCTGAGGAGGGAGCGGCAAGGATCTACACAACTACCTCTGTCCACTACAGCCACCAGACAGATATAGCTACAATTAGGCAAGATCTCCAAGTAGTCATGGATGCCATGATATCATGGCAAAACAAGCCCAAAGGCAATCTATGAATTGGAAGAAAATCACAAATGATCAAACGAATATTAGGGAATAATACACAACAGAAAGTTAGTCTACGGTAATCAATAGCATGGAAAGGGGAGAAACTGGTGTAAAAAGAATTTGGAGTCACCATAAAGAAAACAGTGGAAGATATAAGAGAAAAATCAGAGAAGGAAAAGAATGGCATGCAGAACATAATCAACAAACTAAAGAATGAATTTGAAACTTTAAAAAACCAAGAGAATTTAATAAAACCCATGAGGAAAAAATAGAAGAAGTAGAAGAAGTATCAGCAATCTCCAAGACTCAGAGATAAAAAAAAGTCCAAAAAGAAAAGGAGGGGGAGGTACAAAAGAATACTGAAAAAACTCTCCAAGAACTGACACCATGAGAAAAGGAAACATTAGAATTATGGGACTACCAGAAGGTGAGGAGAGAGACAAAGGAACTGAGAAACTATTCAAGGAAATAATTGAAGACAAATTACTAACTGTGAAGCAAGAAACAAAAATAAAGATATAGGAAGCTAGAAGAACACAAAATTACCACAATTAAAACAAAAGTACTGCAAGATATATAATAGTAAAACTTTAAAAAAAATCCAAGATGAAAAGAAAATAATGAAGGTAGCAAGAGACAAAAAACAGATAACCTATTAAGGAAAACCTATTAGACTCACATCATACTTCTCAAAAGAAATACTTTGGGCAAGAAGATAATGGAGCAACAATTTCAACAAACTCCAAGTTAAAAAAAAAAATGCGTGCTAAAGATACTTTATCCAATAAAGCTGTCATTCAGCTATGAAGGAAAAAGATGGACCCTTTCAGACAAACAAAATCTTCAGAAATTCACTTCTACTAAACCTCCCCTTCAAGATATATTACAAGAAGTTCTAAAATTTAAACCAACAGAGGAATGAACAAGAAGAAAACAATAAGGTAATTAATAGAACAACAAAATGATAAACAAAATAACAAGTATGGAGAACTACATATCAATAATCACCCTAAATTTTTTCTTGTATAAGCAATTTTCAACATTTTATTTTATAGATTTTTTTATTATTTATTTTACATTGTTATCTACCCTGGAGTTCTCCCACCAACTTATCACCCTGAACCATCCTCCCAGTCTTCTGGGCCCACTCTCTCCCCGAAATTCTACCATCTCTTTCTCATGCTCTATGATTCAATTTTGCAAGAAATTATTTTTAAATTTTCCTTTTCTGTTAGTTTGTTTTCCCTTTATCCCTCATAGAAGTGAGACCATCCACTATTTCTTTTTTCCATTCTTGCTTATTTCTGCAAGCATGATTCCTTTTAGCTTCATCCATATTGCTGTGAATGTCATAAATTAGTCTCTCTCTTTTTTTTTTTTTTGATTAGTGAATAGCATTCCAACATGTACATATATCACAGCTTTCTGTACCATTCATCTATTTGGGGGCATTTGGATTGCTTCCATATCCTGGTTACTATAAATAGAGCTGCAATAAACAACCAAGTACAGATGACTTTTGGATTAGAGTTTTTGTAACATGTGTGTAGATTCCTAGAAGTGGGATTACTGGATGGAATGGGATTTCCAGCTCCAATAAAAAGACACAGAGTAACAGAATGTACTAAAAACCAGACACCATCTTTCTGTTATCTCTGGAAGCACCTAAATGCCAAAGATAAAGATAGATTGAAAGTAAACGGTTGAAAAAACAATCCTGTAAGCAAATGCACCCCCAACAACGCAAGTACAGTTAACTTGTATCTGACAAAATTGACTTCAAACTGAAAAAGGTGACAAGAGATACAGATGACCACTACATAGTAATCAGGGGATCAATACACCAGGAAGACCTAACACTCATTAATATATATGTACCGAGTGAAGGGGCACCAAAATACATCAGACAATTGCTAATATCTTTGAAAAAAGACATTAGAGAAAATATGTATGTAGTAGGAGACTTCACTTTCCCACTCTCACCAAGAGATAGATCAATGAAACATAAAAGGACACAGTACTTCGAGATGAACACTTAGGACAAATGGGTCTAACAGCTATAGGACACTGCACCCTGAAAAAACTGAGTTCACACATTTCTCAAGTGTACATGGATCATTCTCTAGAATTAACCATGTACTGGGCTACAAGACCCCATCAACTAATTCATAAGGATTGAAATAATATCATCTATTTTCTCTGACCATAATAAATGTATCAAACTAGAAACCAACCATGAAAAGAAAACTGCAAACCTCCCATTTCATAGAGACAGAAACCATCTTTATTGGAAAAAGAATAAATAAGGAAATCAAAGAAGATAAATAAATATTTTGAGATGATTGACAATAAGGATACACCTTTCCAGAATATATGGAATGCTGCAAAGGCAGTAGTAAGAGGGAGATATGTAGCAACACAGTCTTATATCTAGAAACAAGAAAATATTCAAAGAAACAGCATACTCTCACATCTGAGAGAACTGAAGAAAGAGGGGCAATAAATCCCAAAGCAAGTAGAAAGGAGATAATCAAAACTCAAGCAGAAATAAATGAAATAGAATTTAAAAAGACAATAGAAAAAATCAAACAAAACAAAAAGCAGGTTCTTTGAAGGGATAAACAAAATAGATAACCCTCTAGTCAGGCTCACAAAGAAGAGAAAGGGGGAAATAGAAATAAATAGAATCACAAACAAGAGAGGGGAGATTATAACAGAAAAAGCAGAAATCCCGAGTATAATTAATGATTACTATGAAAATCTATAAGCAAAAAACTCAATGATATGGACAAATTTTTAAAGCATACATCCATCCAAAACTGGATAAAGAAAACCAATAAACCACTGTCAAGCACTAATATTGAAACAGTTATATAAAATCTCTCCCCTGAAGTCATATGGATTTAAAATAGAGTTCTATCAGATGTTCAGAGACAAACTGTTGCCTCTGTTACAAAAACTCTTCAAAAAATAGATAAATTAGGAACACTGCCAATACATTTTATGAAACCAACATCACATTAATACTAAAACCAAACAGAGATAACACAAAGAACGAAAATTATAGGCCAAACTCCTGAATGAACACAGAGGCAAAAATTCTGAGCAAAATTCTAGAAAATAAAATCCAACAAAATTCTAACAAATAAAGTCAGCAATTGAAAAGATTGTACACTATGACCAAGTGGAATTTATCCCAGGAAAACAAGAATAGTTCAACACCCAAAAATCAATTAATGATATCCAACATATCAACAAAAAGAAAAATAAATCCAAATGATCATATTGATAAATGCTGAGGAAGCATTTGACTAAGTTCAGCATTTATTTATGATGAAGTCCTGGAAATTCTGGGGACAGAAGGAATGTACCTTAACATAATAAGAGCAATATATGAATAACCCACAGCAAAATATCATCCTGCATGGTGAAAAATTGAAAGCATTCCCTTTGAGATCAGGAGTAAGGAAAGGCTGTGCATGCTCACTACTGCTTTTCAATATAATGCTGGAAGGCCTAGCAAGAGCAATAAGGCAAGAGAAGGACATAGAAGGACTCCAAACAGAGAAAGAAGAATAAAATCTACCATTGTTTGCAGATATGATAATTTTTATATAGATAACCCTAAAAACTCTATAGAAAAACTGGTGAAAATAAATAACCAATTCAGTAAAGTAGCCAGTTATAAAATCAACACACAAAAATCAATCACCTTCTTATATGCAAAAAAATCAGTCTGAAGAAAAAAATTAAGAAAACCATTCCATTCAACATAGCACCAATGGAAACTAAAACCCATGGAATAAACCTAACAAAAAATGTGAAAGACCTATACAAAAAGAATTATAAAACATTGCTAAAAGAAAAAGAAGACACAAATGGAAAAGCATTTCCTGCTCATGGACTGTAAGAATCAACATTATCAAAATGGCATCCTACCAAAAGCAATCTACAGATTCAATGAAACTTCAATGAAAATCTCAATGATATTGTAAAAAGAAATAGAATAAATACTATTCAAATTCATATGGAATAATAAAATCCACTAATTGCTATAGTTCTCCTGACCAAAAGACTTATATAATGTATTCCCAGACATTAAATTATACTACATAGTCATAATAATTAAGACAGCGTGGTACTGTAATAAAAACAGACACACAGGCCAATGGAACAGAGTTAAAATTCCAGAAATAAAGCCACACATGTATGATCAACTAAGCTATGACAAAGGGACAAATAACATGCAATAGAATAAGGATAGTCTCTTCAACAAATGGTTCTGGGAAAGCTGGACTGCTACATGCAAAAGAATGAATCTAGATGACTCCATTACACCATGTACAAAAACCAACTCAGAATGGATAAAAGACCTGAAACCATACAATATATAGAAGAAAATATGGGCAAAACACTCCAAGACTTACAATTCAGAAAACTCTTCTAGGACATAGCTACAAATGCTAAAAACAAATGAAAGGCAATTTAAACAGCTGGGATTTCATCAAACTAAAAAGCTTCAGTACAGCAAAAGAGGTAATAACCAAAACAAATAGAAACCTAACCAAATGGGAAAAAACATTGTCCTCCATACAAGTGTTAAGAGTGTGATAACAGAGACACAAGGAACTCACACAACTTAACAAAAACAAAACAATGAGCCCAGTCAATAAATGGGCTAAAAAGATACTTCTCAAAAGAAGAAATATGATGACCAACAGTTGTATGAAAAATTGTTCAACATCACTAATAATCTGGGAAATGCAAATCAAAGTCACAATGAGATATCATCTCACACCAGTAAGAATGGCCCATATGAAAAAGATACAACAGCAAATTCTGGCATGGATGTGGAGAGAAAAGAGCAGTTTTACACTGCTGGTGGGAACGCAAACTGGTCCAGCCACTATGGAAAGCTGTGTGGAGGGCCCTTAAACTACTGAAAATGGAACAACCATTTAATCCAGCAATCCCACTTCTGGGAATTTACCCAAAGGATACAGAAACACTTATTCAAAAGGACACCTGTACTCGAATGTTTATTGCAGCACTACTTACAATATCCAGGATGTGGAAAACACACAAATGTTCCCAAACGGACGAGTAGGTCAGAAAGTTGTGGTATATGTACACAAGGAATATTATTCATCAGTCAAAAAAGACAAATTTATGCCATTTGCAGCAACATGGATGTAGATAGAGGGAATCATGCTAGCAGAAATGAGCCAGAAACAAAAGGTTAATACTGAATGGTCTCACTTATATGAGGGATATAGGAAAAACAAATAAACATAAACAAATGGATAAGAAAAATTTAAAACTATCAACAGAACTGAAGCATAGAGCAAGAGAAGGGGAGGAGGGTAAAATTGGGGGAGGGATGGGCACAAGAGATTAAGATGGTTCTCGGGTTTAATGGTGGTGGGAGAATCTCGGGGTAGACAAATGATGTAAAAATATATATAATCGTTAAAAATAACTTGAATAAAGTGTGACAATTGACTAGCATATTTATGAATATAGTATAGCATTAGAAACAATAAAAGTAAAAATTTGAAATCTGATCAAATGAGATTTGAATACTAACTGTGGTTTACCAGTTTTGTGACTTGGCCAAATCACTGGAGCTCTGAAGTCTCATCTGAAATATAGGGAGAATCATGATTACCTCATTAGGTTGTTTTTGAAAAAAAAATAGTCAAATCCTGTAGAGTTTTACTAGAGTGCTTGCCAGATCATAGATACTTGAGAAGTGAGAATTTCGGGTAACTCAAACAACTGCACTCTCTCCCTATAGGTTTGTAGTAGTATCTTGAAGAGATTCAGGAGTGACATGTATATCAAAATATTTATTTATACAACTGCCTGACCTAACTTTTTAATATAAAACTTGATTCTATTTCAGGAAGAAACTTTCTTCCAAGAACATGATTTATCATTAAGGACTGATTTATCTGATTGGCTAATTCTGCAGATTCCAGGCAGCACAGAATAAGCAAGAATCCTGCAGAAGAGTCTGAGTAGCTGTCACAAGATCCTTGCACAATCAAGATGACTCCTTAGGTGCTTGCCAGTCAATAGCCAGTCTCTCACCTGTGACACAGTCTCATAACCTCTTTGGATTGTCCAAAGAGACATGTGACCTATTAGTAAATGACTGTTGCCCCTGAAGCTAAATTCTCCTGTTATCACCCATCCCCACATCCTCCCTGCTGCATGTCAAGTATACTTTGCTACTTTCTCATAACATTATTGTAACATTTCCTTACTGGGGTGTATACAGAGCTTCACAACTTCATTTAAGTTGGACCTGGACATGCTTCCCAGGATCCCTGTTCTGTGGGATAGTCTCACAGATAGCTATCACAGATCACTATCACAGATTGCTATCACGGATCGCTAGTATCACAGATCACTGTAGATTGATAGTGACACCTGACACCAAATATGCCAATTATTCTGGTATCTTCACTACTTCAGAGAAAGGTGGGGTTTACCTGAAGTGTGGAGTCAGGAAGTCCTTTGTCTCTTCCCCTGCAGATGATGCCTCCATGTTTGTGACTAATGGGAACAGGAAGTACAACAGTTCCAACAAGATTGTTAGCAGTACCTCCTACATCACCAACTCCTTGGCCTCTGTCCCATGATCAAGAACCACCATGATAACTTCAGCATCATGGAGGGACTCATGATACAATTCATGTCATCAGTGCCACCCAGAAGCCAGTGGACAACTCCTATGAGAAGCTGTGGTGTGATGATCAAGGGGCTGTGAAGGACATCAGCTCTACTTCTACTGGTATTGCCAAGGCTTGAATTAAGCAGCAATGTGACAGGCATGTCCTTCCAGGTTCTTACACCCAACATATCAGTTGTGAATATAACCTGCCCTCTGGAGAAACATGACAAATACAATGTCATCAAGAAAATGGTGATGAAGCAGTTCCCTTAAAAGACATCCTGGATGACAATGAAGACCAAGTTTGGTCCTGTGTTCTTAACAGTGACACTCACTACCCTTTATTCAATTCTGGGCCTGACATTGCCCTCAATGACCACTTTGTCAAGCTCAATCCCTGGTATGTCAGTTAATTTGGCTATAGAAACAAGGTGGCAGACCTCAAGGCATATATCATCTCCAAAGAGCACAAGCTTCAGAACCACCAGCAACTGTGAGAGGGCACAGTAAGAGGGTCACCATTAGTGGCTGGGGAGTCCTTCCTACACACATCCACTCTGAGAATCTTCTGACCTGTCACAGTTCCATCCAGAACCCCTCAGAAGAAAAGGGGCTTGGGAAACCTGTTTGTGATCTGTTATCAATAATAAATTACAGTGCATCTAAAGAAGAAAAGCATACATATGACAATGTACACAGGTGGGGATTACTTCCATCCCTGAAACAGAGTATCATATTTAACAATCTGCATGCATAGCTTCAGTGGTAAACTCTATCTTAAGTTTAAGGTATCTTAAGGTAAACACTATCTCTATTTTATTCTTCCTAAGTCAGTCAGAACATTATTATGGAAATTTGAAGATCTTTATGAGACTCGAATTGTTAAAAAATATTCAGTGGCTTTTCCAACACTGAAAATTGTCACTGAGGCCAAAAGCAGGGCCCAACACCAGGGCCTGCACAGTTTCTTGACTTTTCCCATGTCTACCTCTGCTCTTCCTCTCAGGCTCTTTCTGCCTAACTGCTCAGAACACATGGTATTTCAGTCTTTGGGGTCCTTTCAAAGCCCTTATGCACATTGGCATTATCATCCAAATTCTCTTCTGCTCTTAATAATTCAATGTCAGTGTTTAAAAAATGAATAGGTAGTAAATGCAGTAATCATTATTTCTTTAACTCTACTCCACGAATAAAAATATTGCATTCAAAATTTGCAGATACAAGATCAAATATAAACGTAGGACTGATATTAAGAAAAACAGTTCAGTTGTCAATAGAACAGAGAACTTGTAAGGATTTCTTTATTGTCTCAATAATTTCACGGTAAATGTCCTAAAATGTTCCATGTGCCCAGATCAATCCCAAGTTGTTGGAGGGAGACAGAGCCACAAATTTGGTGATGTTAGGAATTTGATAATGTAAGTTATGGGTATCATTAGATTTAGAGGGTGTAGATTTAGATATCTTCTAAGGTGTATCTGGATTTTCCATGATAGGACAGTGGAAAAGCAGGCTGAACAAAGAACAAAAAAGATTTTACAAGTAATCACATTTAAAAGAAATATTAGGCTTCTTGCTTTGTTTACTTAAGTTGTATGAGTTCTTTGAGGATCGTTCTTATCTGACCCTTATCACTATGTGGAGGGCAAAAAACTTTCTCCCATTCAGTTGGGTTTCTTTTTGTTTGGTTTTTGTGTCTTTTTTCTCCTGTGCACCAGTAGTTCGGGTTCCCTTTTATAGTCCATTCTGGTGAACTTTCCAAGCCTGGGAAGTCAGTTCTGTTGGATTCTTTGCTGTGATGTCAGGTTTCTGTGGGGCTTCAGCAGCAGCCCTATCTCCACATTCCCTGGAATTCTTCACAGCCCCCAGTTGGTCATGTAGACCCATGATCAGGTTCCCAAGGTAACTCTAGCAACTTCCCTTGCATAGGTATTGTCTCCTAGCATTATTCAAATCATCCTCACACAGGTACGCATCATCTCCATGTTGAAAATAGGAAAACATCTGAATGCTGGATACTGGGACTCAGTACTTTTATGTACATTGTTATTTTTTTTTTAAATTTAATGTAAGCAGAAATAAGTGAGGGGGACACAGGACATTTATTCCATTCGAGTCACCTATCGTGCATTGGTGGTTCAGTGGTGGAATTCTCGCCTGTCAATTGAGTCACCTTTATTAAGAAATTTTGGCAGTATCTTAGGAACCTAGGCATCTGGGGTAATTCCATGGTGATATAAACCTCACAGATATATAAATAGTTGACTTTCCTGAGAAATTTGCAGCCAAAGTGAATGACAGATCAATCTCCACACTCTGATTATCAGCTTGCTTCTGTGACTTGATGGAACATTTCATGAATCTTTTTTGATGTCATAAGTGCTGGCTCAGATTTTGAAAATCATGGAAGCTAAGTGAGGTGAGGGAGATGAGATTCAAGACTCTGCAAGTTGATATAGATGGTTAATAGCATAATTTAAACCATTGTGTTTTGGAAGAAGTCAAGAAATGAGAATTTTCCCATACCCAGAAAAATAATGAGGAAAATTAAGGGTTGTTTCCCACCATGCACAACTGGTTATTTCTTTCATTGTGATTTCATTTTCTTTGACTTTATTTTTGATATAATTTCTACACACAATATTGTAGTGAAAACACACTCTTTCCTCAATAACACTGTAATATAAGCACAAGAACATGCTTCTTGGTTTATGCTTTGGAATATTAGAACCTGAACTACTCACAGAGATCTAAACATAGAAAAAGATCATCCAATGTTTGCAAAATAAGAAAGATTATTGAGTGACTACAAGTGATTTCTATGTTACCTTTTGTGTAATATTTGGAATTATATCAAGTTGCTTGCTGAGAACTGAAATTCAATTGGCATATAATTTTTGAGATCCCATTTGTAGTGAATACTGAAAAAATGAAAACTAATCATTAAGATCTAGAGGTGGTATTTTCAAACTTGAACCTGATGCTGACCAGGAGGAGGTTCTTGAATAGGGGTCAAGAACTTACTTCCTTTTTGTAACTGTGTAAAAAGAAAAAAAAACTTTTTGACTTAAACTTGAACTTAAAACACCTAACACTGCTTCTCCCTAAGAAGCAGGCTCAGAGCAATTAATTAGCATTTTTACTGTTCACCTACTATTGGTATGCAAAAATCAGCTACCATCTTCTCTCAGCTCTCTCCCCCTCTCTCAGACCTAAGGGGGGTAGGTGTCCCCTATTATTTTGACCCCAGCCCCCAAATCCTCTGTGAATCAACCACTGACATCCAATTTTGGGCTTCATTGAAATCACTCAGTCTCTTCTCTCCTCCTTCTGCCGCTGAATCCACCAACAGTCAATATTAATATGGTTATTATTTTGTTTTAAAGATAGTTTGTTGACCAGTACTTTGCTCTATACACATCCATACAAAATCTGATTATGATTCCAGAACTTGTACTTTGTGGTCTTTTACATTCATCATGGCAGGAAAATATCTCCTAGGTCTGTATATATGTGCAGAATACATCTGTACTTACTGACACCATGAAATTATCAACTTCAAGTCCTGGAAACTCTACACTTTAATATATTCTTTCTAGGTCTGAATAGTGGAGAACTTTTGCAGTTTTGAATTTATTGGTAATATCTGAGATCAAACTTGTTCCCTCTTAATTCCTAACACATCTTCATTTCTGACTTCAGCAGGTATGAGGTGTTTTTGTCTTAAGTGTGTCTCAAAAGGTCCTTCTCTTCTCCATTGTACCCCCCCTTTGATTCCCTAATTATTGGTGTCAGAAGGTCTCTACAAGTGGTTTCAACATTAGATTAATGATTTATCACAAACTGGGAACCCAGTGTATTCAGAACCAGCTGTGAGGTGGTGAAGCAAAACAGAAAACACTGAACAAGGTGAAAAGGTCCTGACATCACCATCAGAAAAGGTTCAAGTTCGTGACACATTATAGAAATTTTAGAATGACTGAAAATGAATTTTTCATCTAATGTTAAAAAGATTCAACTTTTTTTATTCGGTTTCCTCATATGATTACAATTATGCTTTGCTCTATATGGAAAATACCTATTTTAAGTATTCTGTCAAAGGTTATGACTATATCCTAGACATGTTTTCATAACACTCTGATTATGTCTACAGAAACCACAATGTGTAAATATTTAGCTTCAGTTTCCTTTATATACTTTATGGTTACCAGATATTCACTCCAGACTTAGTTTTTGTGTGGACAATGATTTTGAAATCAGGTGGGAAAACAAGCAAAAACAGGGTGCTTAACCAAACTTACAAAGAGAAGCAGCTACCCATTAATACCAGGTTCTTCCCAGCCTGTGCATGCAGTAGCAAGACCACATAAACTTTAAGAGGGAGGCAAAAAGAAATTTACTTATTGAAAGAGCAAAGCAAACAAAAGTCACTGAGGGCACAGGAACCCCTTTGGTAATCTTACCACACAGTGCAGTCTCTAGTCCGAAGAATACATGGCTGCAGCTACCATGTGTGTCCACAAAATGGTGGTTTCCCCATCTTAAGCCAGATGAAGAAGTTAAGATGGTGCTGCCACTCCTTCTTCAAAGACAGTTCCACTCAATCCAAGCCAGAAGAAGTCAAGATGGCATTGTCAAAAGATGGAGTCGCCAATCTTCCAAAAGGAACAGCTCTGGCATTCTTTTAGCTCCAGCTACAAAGTGACCCGGCATCAGCAAAACTCACTTGATATAGCAACACAGCAAGCACCTCCGATGTCTCATGCTCATGTTGAAAATGGCAACACAGCAAACTCTCTTCAGTTCTCCAGAAGACTTTGCAGTTTCAAACTCCAAACTTTGCAGTTTCAAATTAAACCAAGTTTTCAAGTACCACATTTCCAAAACAACTCACACAGGTCACAAGTTTCTTCAACATACTTTCTTGGGCTCCTCACCAGCTTGGATTAGGGATGGAAGTCACAGCTTGACTTCCTTCCGTTACTGCTGCCCCACATGGCAGCAGCAGTTCTGAGGCCTCCCAGCCTCCGTCTGCTCCTCTCTGTACCTTCCTTCCCCTTTCTGTTCTGTCCTCTCTTCTGTCTCTTTCTCTTTTTCTCTGTCCCCTCCCTAATCTTTTAATCCTTTCTTCTCCAGAGAAGACTTAACTTCCCTTCTCCAAGTCTTCACCCACTAGGACACAATGGCTACCATTCCAATGCAGTACCACCAGTACTGGGGGCCATAGCCCCCTAACAATTTTGGATCTTTTTATTTCTGTTTGACCTCAATACTGGGCAACGGTCAAATATACTCAGATATGGCAGATATTCTTTTTTTTCCCCATGACTTGCTATTTTTTTATTATATAAATAATTTATTTATATATGTATTTTACATCATTGTAGTTCCCTGGGGTCACCCACCACCTCCCCTCCCTGGCTGTTGCAGCTGGTACCCCTCCCCATTGTGTACTTTCATTTGGTTGTCCATATATTAGTGAAAACATTTGGTTTCTGTCTTTTTCTTTCTGATTTGTTTCTGCTAATATGATTTCTTCTAGGTACATCTATGTTACCATAAATTCATCAAATTTGTCATTTTTAATTGATGAGTAATATAGTATTCTGTATATATACCAATGGATGTATATTTTTCATTCATTCATCTGTTTTGGGACATTTGGGTTGTTTCCATGTCCTTGCAATTGCTAATAGTGGTGCAATAAACATCTGATCACAGGTGTCCCTTTGTGCCCACATTGAATTCTCTTTTGGGTAGATTCCCAAGAGAGCAATTGCTGGGTCAAATGGTAGTTCCATTTTCATTAATTTGAGGGTCCTCCACACAGCTTTCCATAGTGGCTAGACCAGTTTACATTCCCACCAGCATTGTAAGTATTCCTTTCTCTCTGCAACCATGACAGCACTTGTTGCCTATTTTTAGATGTGGGTTATTCTTATTGTTGTAAGGTGATATCTTATTGTGGTTTTGATTTGCAATTCTCTGATTGCTAGTGACACTGAGCAATTTTTCATATGCCTGTTGGTTATTTGTATTTCTTCTTTAGAGAAGTGTCTTTTTAGTTCTTCTCCCCATTTTTTTTTGATTGGGTTTCTTGTTTTGTTTTTGTTTAGTTGTGTGAGTTCCTTGTGGTTCTTCATTATTAAATCCTCCACTCCTGTGGAGGGCAAAATTTTTCCCATTCAATTGGGCTTCTTTTTGTTTTTTCTGTTGTCTCTTGCTGTACAGAAGCTTTTTAGTTTGATGTAGTCCCATCTGTTTATATTTTCCTTGATGTTTTTGCCATCTGTAGATGTGTCCAGAAAGAGATTTCTGAGTTGCAATTCATGGAAGGTTTTGCCCAAGTTTTCCTCTATGTATGTTATGGTTTTCAGTCTGACATCTAAGTCTTTTATCCATTTTTAATTGTTTTTTTGTACATGGTGTGAGGGAGATTTCTTGGTCCACTTTTTTTGCATCTCTTAGTTCAGTTTTCCCAGCAACATTTATTAAAGAGGGTATCTTTGTTCCAATGTAAGTTTTTCACTCCTTTGCTAAAAAGTAGTTGACAATATATGTATGGTTTTATTTCCAGGCACTCAATTCTGTTCCATTGGTCTGATTGTCTGTTGTTGTACCATGCTGTTTTAATTATTATGGCTATGTAGTATAACTTGAGGTCTGGAATAGGTAAGCTGGCAAGCCTCTATTCTCTCTCTCTTTTTTTTTTTTTTTTTTTTTTTTTTTTTTTTTTTTTTTTTTTGGCCAGGAGGCTTTTTGATATTCAAGGTCTTTTGTTATTCCATATGAATTTCTGTAATTTTTGTTCTATTTCTTTAAGGAATGTCATTGGAATTTTTATAAGGATTACATTTAATCTGTAAATTGCTTTTGGAAGGATGGCCATTTTGATGATTTTGATTTTTCCAATCCATGAGCAGGGAATGTCTTTCATTTCCTTATGACATCTTCTATCCCTTTTAGCAGCGTTTTTAGTTTTCTTTCATGTGTTTCTTTCATGTGTTTTGTTAGGTTTATTCCCAGATAATTGTTTTTGGTGCAATGGCAAATGGGGTGGATTTTTTAATTTCTTCTTCTTCTATGGCAGATATTCTTAAGAGTTGTTCTTGAAAGCTTCTCACAAAAATACTTGCCAACTTTGAAAACATCAATATCAATTTCATTAAAGTTTTCAAGGAGACGGAGAAGGGTATTTACATTTCACAGCAATCAAATCTTAATTTTTTTAAGCACATAGCTATTTCACTGGAAAGATTGCCTGTTTGATCATATGACTGAGTATTGAGCTGAGAATCAAACACTAACAAACACTTTCAAACAATTGTCTCAGTCTCTTCAGACTAAGTTTCTTGTCTTAAATGAGAGACGTTTCTCACAGAATATTCTATGATCACCTACCCTCAGTGAACGCTACATCCTGTTAAGGAAATGAAAAGTAACTCCTTTGTTCAAATTGCTCATAGTAGTCTTATCTTAGACTGATAAATAATCTGTTACTTTTTGACTGTGAAAAAATAATTATGAATCACTTAAAGCTCCTGTAAATGTTAATGTGCATTCCACAAACCCACTGGTCACCTGAGAACAAGTTCTCCAAATGTAAAAAACTTCCCTTTCTTATCCAAAGTTATTGGTGGCTATTGTGTAACTAGACTCAACTAAATGGTCTTTATAAATCTTGCATTGAAAAAGGATGGAAATGTGAAACACCATATATGTAAGTAATACCATGAAAAGTGATGTATAATTTTTTGTTTTGCCACAAATTTGGAAATATTTACTCTCTCTTAAGTTTATCAGTGAGGAGTTTCAAGAACTAGACACTTTGGTTTGAAGAGGCAGGGCCAATTGTCTGAACCACAGTTTATTGATAAGGTTAGTTTCTATAAAATGAACTCCTTCATGAATTCCTGGTTCTCTGGAAGCAGAAGGTTAAAGGTGTTAACATATAGATTTCAGGAATAAGTATATTTGACTAATATTTTATTTTAATATAATTTTTGCTGCCTTACTAACTGGAGAAAATAAGATTATCATATATGGCAATCATTTAATCTATTACTCATTTTATTTGTTGTGTCAACTGTAATTTACTTAGGGAAACTTAGATTATAGCCCATAAAAAACACAAAATAAAAAATTAAGAATAAGAGCAAATAGAGAAGAAAAAAGAATTATATTTGAAATTTTAAAATAGAGATATTAGTATATCTATTTCTTTTTAATATTTAATGCCAAGGGAGATTTTTTATTATAGTGTGATTTAATAAGACTGAGAACATCAATCAGCATTTTGTAGTGAAAGTGGGCAACCAAAGAAAGGCTTTTCAACTTTGACTTAAACACATACAGGCCTGTTTCTCTCTCCGGAGCAGGCTACTAGCAGTTCCTTTGAAATTACCTTTAACTTTAACTGTATACATCTATCTGCCTGCTTCTCTCTAGGAAGCAGGCTACACACTCTTCATTAGCATTTACACTGATCACCTTTACCACTGATATGCAAAAGCCAGTCAGCTGCTCTCTGCCTTCAGCTCCAAAAACTGCAGAAGAAAAAAAACTTAAAAAACACAGTTTAAACTCTTATAGGTTCTTTCCACCATCCCCAGCCTTCTCAACCAAAATACCAAACCAATGCAAGACTATCAGTGCAGACTAATTTATTTCTAACAAAGTGATTTTCTAATTATCCCAATAACTACACAAGAAACATGTAAGGGAAACTCCGATTATTTTAACATTTCCCAAAACCTTTCTCAGCATTATCCAAAGTCTTTTCCCAGATTGCCCAAAAATCCTCAGTCTCTCAGTCTCTCAGTCCTGATCATCTCACCAAAATCAGCCAGTCAGAGTTCATCTCCAGATGCTTGAAGACATGTTCCTTTGGCTGCTCCTTTGGCTTGCTCCTCCTTGTCTTCCACCCTGTCTTCTTGTCTTCCAGGTAGCAGGAACTCCATGGTGCCAGACCAGCAAAGTTCACTTTCTTTTCAGGCCTAACTTTTGCACAGCCTCTTTCAGACACAAGTCAAATTCAGCAAACCAAACTCCAACACAGAGTTCAAATCTGCAAACTCCTTAGTTGCCTTTATCACAATGCGGCTAGTCTGGGTCAGCCAAGGATTGCAGGCCCCCAGTGGCCTTTGGCCAAGTCCACATGGCTCACATCTTTACTCTACAAGATGGTCGATTCCCATCTATTCTGCTCTCTCTCTATCCGCTCTCTATATTGAATTGAATCTCTCTCTCTATCCGCTCTCTATATTAGAATCCAAATCTTTGTTTGCACACCCTTTATATACCCTGATTTCCTACCTTCCAGGAATCCTGTGTCACCTTCTTCCCTCTGCATCTCCCTGAAGGGAAATTCCAACTAAGGTCATTCTCACATTTTAGCATCTGTCCTTGAAATCTGCAATCTTAAACAGGAGACAGTTGGGGGGGGGGGAGAGGTAGCACACCCTATCAGTAGCATGTTTAGCTTTCTTTACATCTTTATGTACTAAATTTTATGTAATTATGGGTTACAAATCTGTCCATCTTATAAAGTGGAAGGAGAGAAAAAAATTCTTATTCTACTCAAATATTTTCTCTACAGGTTGACACAACAGATTGTGTTTACCTTTAGAAACAACTTGGTGGATAACATTTTTAAAGGACAATAATCCTAGAAAATCTGAGATCATTTAATCCACATTGTTAAAAACTGTTTATTTAATCATAAACAATTTTATAAAATGGAAAATAATGTTATATGAAATTTGAAATAAGAAATGGAAATTAGTAAATAAAATAATATAATTTAATCACTAGAGAATTTTTGATTTGCTTGGTTTTTAGGGGAGATTGCTGTTATAGTTATGTTTCAAACTTTTCATGTTTAAAGGCTATATAATAAAATGATATGATATATGATAATTTACTTTGAAAGAGAATATTGCTTTTTGTGATGGCCATGTCTTTGTAGTTAATTTGAATGAAAAGTTAAATTTTAGGGCTCTGCTAGGCTCTCAATTTTTGTGTTTAAATCTTCAAGAAGTTTTAAAAATAAACAAAACAAGGAAGTAAGTCAAATTTAGAAAACTTAAAACTTGTGTTAATTTAGAAATACATCTTTGTAATGTGTAAGTCATCCCATGCATGCTTGCCACTTACATGGCATTTCAAGAAAATCTGGCATATTAAAGAACTAAAAAGACTGAGCATGTAGAAAAATATTAATTGTTAAATTATTTGTTAATAAAAAATGAGGTGAGGCATTAATTATAGCGACACGTATTTTAAGCTTCAATAACTGAACTTCAATAAACTTCAATATGTTAAGCTTTAATAATAGCTGCAATGTGTTTGCCTATGCACCCGACCTTGCACTGTGAATTTTTCCAGTGTTTAGATAAATTTCACACAAATTTTAACACAAGAACTTCACATTCTAACTAAAATGAGCAAGAGTGCCATGTATTGTCTAGAGTAAATGCTCTGAATGAAGAAAACACAAGATGTCGCCCTCTTATGGCAAACTGAGTAACTGCATAGTTCCTTTAAAATTCAGTGGTTTCTCCTAAGAATCAAGCTTCATATCCCTATTTGACTTATGTAATTAATTTCATAGAACAATTTGATTTAAGATCTGTTAAACCAAAACACTGAATTTTGTGGGAATTCTGATTTAACCCCAAAGCCTGGTCTATAATAATGACAGATTTCTGGAAACGTGCTTAATCTGAGTTACACAAACAAAATTAGGTCATAAAACCCAAATTTGGTTCAAAAATATCTTCCAACTGAAATCACCAGTAGTATATTAGAGTATATGAAGTGATATCAACACTCTTAAAATGGTGCTGAGATCTGTGCTTCAGTCAGAGCATCTTATATTGGTAAGCTGCAATGTCGTAATACCCACATGGGCACAAGACCACCATTAAGAACATTAGGATAATGTCATAACCAGAATTTTCCCTTATTATATGAACTCTATTGCTTCATATCTAGGTAAAATTAAAGTTGAAAATAGCTACAGCTTTCCTGGAGTGAAAATATAAACGCCAAAGAAGTGAATAGAAAACATAATATATAAAAATTGTCTGCAATAAGAAACATTAAACTTATCAAATTTATTAAATAACTTACGAACAATAGGTAAAAGTCATTTAGAACTGTGAGTTACTCATTATGAAGGATAGTCAAACAAAAACAAATCAACAGAGCAGGACAATACATGGCCTAACATACTTACTGATTTTTCAATTTGGGGTTTCTGACCTGCAGCACAGTACTTCCTGAAAACTTGTCAGACTACCCCAGACATACCAAATCAAAACTTGGGGGTTGAGCCTAGCAGTAAGTGGTGAACAAGCACTCCAGGTGCATAGTGAGCATGGGGATGTGGGCCCCAGGGCATTCTTTCTGGACTTCATAAATCAGTTTTAAATCAAGACTATCCATTCAAGGACATTTGTATAGCAATGAGAGACAGGTAATAGTGCCTTTGCTACAGAGAAAAAGGAGATTCATTCGTAAAGAAAATGTCCAGAGGTTAAACAGTTCTGCTAGCAGCCCCCTTTATATGACTGGGGTATCCCTGAGCAGGGATTCCTCACTCTGATAGATGTACAGTGTGTACAACATCCAGCTGGGTCTACTCTGTATCACACCATGGAGCTTGAGGAAAAGCAGTAACTTCTGGAGACTCAACTTACTCCAGTAAAAACAGTAAGTACACCTTCTTCTCAAGATTGTTGTGAGAATTTGCACATTATTTTCAGATTATTAGACAAATATTCACTGGATGGTTTCTCTGTGCCAAACATCTCCTCTATAGTGCCTGATCCTTAGGAGCACTCAGCTTTTGTTCCTCAGGTGATATGTGGCAATGTCTGGAGAAGGTTTTTGCTTGTGATAACTCAGGGTGTGTGTTTACTGCTGCTCTCTGCTGAGTAAAGATTAACTACCCTCCAATACCCAGAAGAGCAAAAAATAAGATCTGGACAAAATATCAGTGCATTTAGTTTAAGAAATCCCTATTGATGAGAAATAAGAAGAGTATGGTAAATGATAATATTGGAATGTAATCAGGAAAATGTCAGTGGTATAAAACCGTAAGAAAAAAAACCATATTTTTCCAATAGCAATAACAAAATATTCAAGGTATTAAAATGGACAAGTTACTGCTATACTTCTGAAATATCAAGGTATAAATCAATTGGTGAAGACTTTTCTCATATTCTGATTCAAGCTAAGATGAAGTTGACATTTAGGAGACAATTAGAAATTTAAATATTGACAGATATTTAAATTTGCAATTTGATTATTGTTATGATTTTTATTTATAGAGAGCTCCTCTTCAAAAACTATATCCTGAAATACTCAAGGATAAAATATATGTTGTTTCCAACTATTATGTGAGAGAAACTCCGGTAATAAATCCTGAGCGTCAATTCATACTCTGACCATTCAGACTTGGGACTAAACAACACTAGCAGAGCTGGTGTGGAAGCAAATCTATTTACTGGTGTGCAGAGACCTAAACCAAAGCTGCAATGTTTACTCAGCACAGATGAGGAGGCAGGTCACTGGTGAAACAAAAGAGTCTGTTAGGATTAAGCAATTTCTCTTTCCTGGAGAAGACCCAGATGATGAGACATCTGACTTCTTCCTGACTATGCCACCATGAACATTTGCCACTAGTCACTAAGATCAAGAAAGATTGCCAACAAAGTTGATTGATATATTGAATTAGGGTGCTAAGTGTTCTTCTCTGGAAAGTTCTTCTGCCCATATTAAATACATAGAAGGAGATGATTAAAATAAATGAGAAAACTTCAGGTTTTCTAGCATAGATGGCTAGGCATGACAATATAATAAAATTAATTAATGGACTTTTGCGACTACTCACTCACTGCTCTATGTGAGATGCCAGGACAAGATACTACTTACCTTTGTTCTATCCTACACATTCAACCCTACTATAGCATCACAAGTGAAATCCAAAAAGTTAGGTGTGTAATATTATGGTACTGATAAAACTCCCCAGATCAGGCTGTGCTTCCTGAAGGATTTGGAGCCATGGCTGCACTTTCTTTTAGTGGGTCTAGACACTGACATTAATATCACTGAATATATTTCTGGATTCTAGTTGCCAACACAGGGTCAGTGATTTAGAAAATCTTTTAGTTACATGGTGTGTGTCTTGTGGTCCAGATTAAATAAATACCAGGACTAAATAAAAGTAGGATGTAGACAATAACTTTTACCTCCCAACCTCTAAACTGGAGCTGCCTTTTACTACCTAACCCACTGTGTCTAGCTAGTGACAGTAAGCTGACACCAAATCAGTTTAGAGTACAGCCTTTCAAGCAATTTAAGCCTTTGATAGAGCAAATGAAATCTCCTCAGTTCAGATGAAAACAATGAGCTCCAGCAACAGCTGACAATGAAAAGTAATTTATTCAATCTCAAGTGCACAAGTGAGGTTTTGTTGTTGGGAGAGGGGGACAGGCTTTCTTTTGCTAAAAATACTTTTTACAACTTTTTTCTAAACCTGAAAAACTTTTACCTTAATCTGATACAGGCACAGTAAAGCCTTGAACCTACCACAGACTAGTTACCTTTGTCATTTAAATATCTGCCCCTTTTCCCAGCTAAAGGTCTCTCCCAGACTGAGAAAAAGAAACTTTTAACTGGATATTTAGGGTTATATTGCCACCCCTAGCTCTTGCTGTAATTTCCAAGCCAGAGAAAACTCTAAAATTGTTCAGATTACTTATTACTAAACAAATGGTTATCTAAATATGTACTACAAGATAAACATGAAAAACCCAGTTACCCCACCATTGTCCAAAACTATCTTTTAGTCCCCAGTCACTTCAAAACATGCACAGTCAATCAGAGTTTAGCAGTTGTTTTCCAAACTCAAGGTGAAATCAGGTAGTAAAACAGGAAAAATGGGGTGCTTAGCCAAACTTACAAATGGAAGCAGCTGGATTTTAAAGCCAGTAACAGCCTGCGCATGCAGTAGCAAGACCATGTAAACTTTAGGAGAGAGGTAAAAACAAAATTTACTTATTAAAAGACAAATTAGACAAGAGTCACTGAGGGGTACAAGGGAACCCCTTTGATAATCTTACCACACAGTCCAGTCTCTAAAGAGCACATAGCTGCAGCAACCATGTGCGTCCACAGAATAACAGCTGCCCCACATTAAGCTGAATGAAGATGTTAAGGTGGCACCACCACTCCTTCTTCAAAAACACAGCTCCACTCCCTTCAAGCCAGAAGAAGCCAAGATGGCATAGTCAATCCTTCTCCAAAAGTAGGAGATTCATATCCAATGAGGAAAGCCATGGTGGTGTCATCAATTCTTCAAAAGGCACATCTCTGGCATTCTTTCAACTTCAACTCCAAAATTGCCTGGCATCAGCAAAACTCACTTGATACAGCAACACAGAAAGTACTTCAAACATCTCACATTGAAAACAGCAACACAACAAACTCTCTTTAGTTCTCCAGAATACTTCCAAGCTTCATAGTTTAAAAACTAAACCAAGTTTTCAAATACCGCGTTTCCAAGACAGCTCACACAGGTCACAAGTTTCTCCAACATGCTACCCTGGGTTCGTCACTGACCCAGGCTGGGGATGGAAGCCCATAGCTTGGCTTCCTTCGCTGCCCTGCTGCTCCACTTGGCAGTGGCAGCTCTGAGATCTCCCAGCCTCCCTGCTGCTCCTTTCTGGATCCTCCTTCTTGGTTCTCTGTTCTCTGTCTTCTCTATTCCTTAAATCCCCCAATACTAATCATATCATGAGAAGGTATGGCTTCCCTTCTCCAAGTCTCCCCCACCAATGAACAATATCTGCTATTTTAAGGTAGCACCACCATTATGAGAGCCCCAGCCCCCTAACAAAGGCATTTTTCTTTTCCTCCTTTCATGTGTTCTGACTTTCTCCAAGCATGTAGTTGAAGGTGTGATGCTTTTCTTCTTGCAGCATCCTTTTCAACTCTAAGTAGTAAAAAGATTCCAAGACACAGGAACCAACAGCAGGTCCATCCTAGGCCAACTCTAAAAAGCAACCAAGTCAAACTAGTAAAGACAAACTCCAACACGGAGTTCAAATCTCCAAACTCTTATAGATTCCTTCAGCACCTAAACTTGGCTTGTGTATGTTAAAGCCATGAATTTATCAGCCTAGGCCCGAATCCACAGTCCTGGATCACATCAGCCATGCAGCCAAGCTCACATTCATGGCTGAATATCTTCTCCTTCTTCCCAGCTCTTTTAATGACTTGGTTGTTTGTTCTCCATGCTTCTAGGAATGGCCTTGTTGATCATGTCACATCACAAAAAGCTTGTTTTCCTTCCTCCCCCCTTCTATCTTTTGAAAGAAAACTATGAATTCTAATGAAGACTCTCACCACACCGTGGCATATCCTCTTCAAATTTACAATTCTAAAAATCAGGGAAGTAACTTCCTTTTTCATTTTGGCTATTATCAGCTATGCTAAAGGGGGTACTCATGGGGGTACCCTCTAACAGACTGATGATGATAGATTTCTAAAGTCAAGACTATAGACAGAAGCACGGCATTAAAAGCATTACAGTAAAACATGAGAAAAATATTTGAAAATAAAAAATGAACAATTCTCTAATCCAGAATTATGTACTATACGCTGCTAACATACAAACAAGCTCATTATAAATTTGTTCACAGACATCAAGCCCAAAGATAAAATCCAAATGATTGTAAATAGGAATATTCTTGTGATAAAAGAGACTAGAGAGCTTTGAAAGCAAAAGTCTGATATCTCGTGGGTCGGCCAGCCAGTCATTGCCACCACTCCACACTGCAATTGGCACTTTCAAAGCTGACAAATCATACTCAGGAGGTGTGAGCTGAAAAGGAGAAAAAAGAACGAATTTTCATAGGTAACTGCACTTTATTTTTTTGTTTGTTTTTTATTAGTTAATTAAGAATTTACTTTCAAAAAATTTTTATTTTCTTACATTGTTGTAGTTCCCATAGTTTAACATGGATATGAAATCCTTAGGTAGATTATATAACCTGAACTGTCCTCATTTTATGAGTAAGTTATGAATAACAGTGGCTCAGAGAAAGTCATACAGACCAAAGTGAAGCAATATGCTTGAGGTCAGTACTTCCCAAACTCTGATGGGTTGGAAGTCATCTGGGGATCTTGTGGCATAAAGATTCTGATCAGTGCATGTGGGGGAAGTGACTCCATTGTGCATTTCCAGGGGGTGCTGAGGCTGTAGATATTGGACCTCCTTTCAAACCAAGGCTTTAGGTAGCACATTTTATAATTCGAATACTTAGATTTCAACTCAAGCTCAAGGAAGTGAAATTGATTAGATTCTGCCTGTTATTGATTGTTGCTAAACAAACAAACAAAATAGGACCACAAAGTGTCCTGAGTCACTTGGCTTTGTATTACAGACTTCCCACTCTACATAGTTGATAGGTTAGTCAGTTTAATTCAAGAGCAACATTTATTGAATGCTTATTTGCTTTCATTAAAAACTGGTTCGACTTCTAACCATGAATACCATCTGCCCCATTTCCTACTTTCAGAAAATCAACATTCACACAGTATTCTAAAGAGATTCATAACATTCAAAAAGGAACAAAAGACACACCAACAATTTTTCCCTCTATGAAGAAAATTTTATGAGGTATTTTTTAAATCACATTCTCAAGAGTATTAATCCAAAATGCTAAAATTTTCTCTTTTCTTCTCACTTTGTGTAATAACCAATTTGCCACAGTAGAAAATTTTATCATATGCAATTCTCCATAGCTTCTAAATGCTTCCCTTTAGTGCCTTATAAGTTGTCCAAAGGAGAAAGGTGTGAGAATATCCATAATAACAAATCTATGCCTCCTTATTGATATTCCATTCTTTTAAGAGTCTGATAGAGGCTAATTTCCAGTACTTCCTTTGGTATCACTGCCTCGGGTAAAGAACATCTTAGCTATTAATAACTTTGTGGGAAATTGGAGGATTTGGGTATGCTGTTATATTTCTCTCCTGGTTCTCAAATTATAATCCTCTTATTTCTGGTTTTAGAACCCAATAGAAGGAAGATTCAAAGCAGGTTGTTGTTTGGGAGTTGAGGTGATAAAGAAAAATGTGTTATCAATATGCATTTGATTTGATGGTCTCTGAAAATCCTTTCAAGACATTAAAGGTGTTAAGAAGGTTTAACTTTTCTACATAGAAGATATTGTAATAAAAAGATATATAGCATTTTTTAGATTCTGAGAAACGGAAGCAGAAAAGTTTGGTGGTGGAATGAGGAATAGAAGAGAGAGAACATTATAAAAATCATGTGTGTATCACACAAAAGTAGTCATGGAGAACCAAGAATGTAATGTGAGCTAAAATTTCTAGAAATGATACTGCTCAATACCATCATTAACTCTGAGATTGGGCAGATGAAGTTATTACTGTCTAAACTCATTTTAACCCTGGCTAGGGTGGACTCCACAGCCTGGGTTCTCTGTGCTACAGCAAATTGGAGTGAACTCAATCTGTCTGACTCTAACATGTGGCTTCTATATGCTGAAAATCATTTTCAGCCTGAAAGAAGCATAGCATTCTTCTCTTATATCTCAGAATGAGTCCATAGGCTCACTCTATAAACTTGGGATTGTCCACAAAGGAGATGCATTATTTAAGACAACCAATCATTCCACCTCTATTGCGTGAACAGAATTATTGGTTTATTATATGTGCCATGGGTTTCTGGAACACAGGGAAGGCCTGTCTAATGGGGTGAGGAATGAAAAATTCTGGGAGGTTACTGACATGCAGTGAGTGTATGATGGTTGGAGGGTAGCATGAATAAGGAGAGTCATCAGAGCAACAGAGGAAATGAGGGGCAGGATGGTTGACATGATAAGTGGATCCCAAGGAAACAATCGCCTACTTCCTCATTTCCTTAGCAGTAGGTTTGGGCATTAGCATTCCTTTGGAAATATACGTATGGTTATTGGAATGTCATTTTTATGTTTGTCTGTCCTTGCCTTTCAAAATGGGAAGGATTTCAACTTCAAAAACCTTACCTGATTATAGTGTATGATGTTCTGCAGTGGATCCTTCCAGTCATAAGCTTGGAATTTCTTTGTATGAAAAGCCTAACGTAGACAAATTAAGAACTTAAAAAAATAAAAATGCTCCTCCCTATGTGAAAAATAAAATTCAAATTCTTCAAGTATCTTACTTCAATTTAACAAATCATTAAAATTTTTTCATTCCAAAATTCACTATCATTCAGATCAAGAGAATAATGCAAGTTATATGCAAGTTTGCTTGAAATAGTTTTCCATGTATGTCAAGTCATGAAAGTCATTCATTTCTGTTCAATCTACTTGCTTTCATAAGATTTTCAATCATGGGATTAAAATTTTTAGCTCACAGTCACCAACCAGAAATATCTGACATAGTTTTTTTAAGAAGGTGGCTTAGATAAAGCACTGAGGACTTAGGCACAGATCATCTATAAGAGTAGTGAGACACTATACCTGGGCCCAGTGTAGCATGTTTTGAACAGATGTTCCTGCTGGATTCTGTGTTACATACACATCCATGCGAGTCTAGGAAGCAAACACACACACAATCACACAAATGCATGTTTAGCTTCTCAAAAAAATAGTTAAGATTTTATGTTTTTCTCATTCAGTTCAAACTTTTAAGGGAAGTGCTGACCATAAAGTTGAGTAATCCTCCGTACGTCACTTTAGATCTTTCAAAAGCAACAGCACAGGCTAACATGCATAATTCTGGCCACTCAGAAGTGTTTATCATCTCCATTATGTCAAAATAGAAATTAAGTCTCAAAGATGTTTACAGTCATTTTGAGTAGTAATAGGGAGGAACCAGAGACTTCAATCTAGGTTTCTAAATTCTAGGTCTTGATTCTTCTCTCTTTAGTAACAAAGTCAAAGCATAGTGAATGAAATCTCCCTACATATAAGCTTCTTGCTTTTCATATATAACCTATGCTCTATATGTCTTTTGAACATATTGTATAGGTATACCTGTGTGTATATACACATGCATATACATATACTTACACATATTCACATATGAGACATTTTACCTATGTGTATTGATCAACTATTGGAATAACATGTTAACACATCCTACTCCCTCCTGAATAGATCCCAGACAGCAATCTGCCTTTCTCAGGCTGGCTAAGATGGTTCATATTAATTCTGTTTAGAGAAACATGGGTAAAGTCAAATTGACCCTCTTCATCAGGAGCTGATAAATCTCTCCATACAATTTTCATGTAGAAGATAAATCTCTAATTTCCTTTATTTGTTGAGTCTCTATTTAGCTAATAATTTTTTATTATAAAACTCTTATTACTGTAATAAACTATTTGCACTGCCATTTCTAAGTGTGATAATAATAGACTATTTTTCCTACTCACATAGGCAATGATGAATAGTTCCAGAACAATGGAGAGAAACTGGATTTCCCTCTGAGAGAAAGGAGTTTTACTATCCAAATCAGAGGATAAAAAAAGCCTCTTCTGTTCACTGAATGTTAAATTTTACGCACAGATGACCAGCAACATTGAGGAGAACTGAACATGCTTGACTTCGTGCTGTTTCAAGCTTATCTATTTTCACTGCAGTTTTTCCAGCTTTAGTGGCCTTATTAAGGTCTGCAAAAATACTGCAGCAAGTACATATCCCCAGGTAGAAGAATACTTATCCTCTTTTCAAATAATTTTCTCAGTTGTTCATGGTTATATAACTAAACAGAACTTGAATAAGGATAGTTTTTTAATGTATAACAGCATTACCAGCAAAGCACATGACATAATAAGAGGTTTATACTTGGTATTATGCTCTACATATTTTGCGTAGATTCGTATATTTAATGCTCAAAATAATTCACTGGGTGGATAAAGAACCCAAGATAGTTTATTTAAGTCAATTCTAAAAATGGGACTTAAATGCACGGTGGCTCGTGCCTGTAAGCTTCAGCCTATGAAGCAGCAGGGGCTAGGGATCATGGTTCGAGTCCCGCCTGGGACCAGTAGCGAGACCTAGTTCCAAAAAAAAATAGCTGGGCGTGGTGGCGCATGCCTGTAATCCCAGCTACCCGGGAAGCTGAGGCTGGGGATTGCTTAAGTCTGTAGTACCCCGGGGAACGAGAGCATGTGGTTCCACGGGCAAAAATAGCGAACACTAGTCTCAAAAAAATAAGGGGGTGGGGGGACACTTAAATTTAGGCTTTTCAGATAAATCCATAACACTAAAGTACTTCAAGATACTGCACTTTGTCATGGAAGTTTGAAACCCCCAACTCTAGGCAAAGTATTTGAACAGTAGGTAAAGAGTGTGGACAAGTTGCTCTACCTAACAAGTTGCTCTAAAATAGATTTTAACAAATTTATGGGAGTGACTTTCAGCATTCAATTTTTTTTCCCAGCATTCAGCACTTTTACAAGAACATCTACTCAATGCCTAGATATTCTTTTCCTTCAGAGGGGTCTGACAAAATATCCCTTCCCTTTCCAGAGAATGGAATATTATTCCAAATATTTAGGTGTACTTTTCTAACTACTGCTGACTTTAGGAGTCAATAGGATGATGGAAGGGAATTAAAGTTTGAAAAATGGGAACAGTACTTTGTGATTTTTCCTGGACTTATTTCTGTATTATGTATACAATTCTGAAGCTACTAAGAATTCTTACAGTCTATCACTTATACACGATATGCCACAAATACTCAAAACATTTAAAATAGTATTTTCCAACCATACAAACCACATTCAAGTTCCTTAAATCATATCCAGCGATGAGAAAGAAAGCATTGCTGCAGAGGTTATCTATTACATCTCGGGAGCATATTTCAGTAGCAACAAATGTTTCAAACATGAGATGTGGGTAGAAAACCTTGTTACCAAATATAACCTGAAAAATAGAAGGATGTTTAGAGAGTTGCAACAATCAAACTTCAGAAAAAGACATTAATTTATCAATATTTGTGATAGTTGTAATTAGGTTGATGAGATCCTCATATTTCTTTATTTTGTTTTAGGAATTTCAAATATGGTCCCTCATTTAATTCTCATGATCAAGTTGTGTTATGGACACTTCACATACTAATATTGTTTCCTTACGTTGCATGAGACATGCAGTGGTGACTGAGAAGAACTGCAAGACATAAAGAATACGGTCTTATTGGGATAATAGGAATTATGGAAGAAAACAAATGTCAAAAGTTTCAGAATATGTGATTTCTGAAATAGACCATGAAAACAACAGAGGATAAATGGTAATTCTGAGCCATGTATTTAGAAAAGTCTTTTAAAAGACAATGAAACTAAGTAGTAATTGAAACAAGTTGCCCCAAATCTTATAAGGAAAATAGAATTACATCAAGAAAATAATCAGGATCTAGGGCTAATTAGAACCAAATTATTGCTAGAACCCTGACCCAAGTCTTGACTTGAGGTCTAATGTTTGTTTTTCTTAAACCCTCTCTGCATTACCTATGAGAAAATCAAGGCATGGAAGGAAATAAATATGCTCTGAATTATTTCAATGGGTAAAAATCCTGAGATCACAAGATTTTATATTTTGAGTAAAAGTTGTAAAAATGTAGTTTTATATTCAACACTAAACTATTGAGTGTATTGATTCCCATATAGCCCATTGTACAAGATAAGTATTCATGGCTTGTTTCATATATGCTACAAACTAAAGAGGAAGGGGCTCTCATAAAAAGGTTGGAAAATCAAGAGAATTTGATGAGTGTTCTCAGGTTTCAAAGCCCATCTCATTCAGTTGTTCTCCCCATTCCAGCCCATTGCTCTCATCCAGTCTTCTTCCCCTTTCCCTTTCCAATCTTTCCCCAGTTTCATGACCCAGGTGATTTCAGCTTCTAATCTGTCTGATTATTTAGTTTTGTTTTATTTCCCCTCCCTTGCTCCATGGATGGATGCACAGCCCTGAGACAACTGTTCTTTGTGAATAGAACACCCAGAAGAGGGAAAAATGCTCCCAGGCTTCATTCATTCCCATGAATCCACGTGCATTAACAATCAGAACTGCAGGGGATTCACACCTGGCCCCAGATTAGTCAGGAAGAATATAAACTTACACCTTCCCACCCTAGATGAAAACCTGAGTGTTCATCAGGCTTTTGTTTCTTTGTCATCATTTTAAAATCCATGTCCAATTTGATAGCTTAGAGTCAGTTATAGGGAATCACATACCTTTATTAAAGATGAAGGAAGATAAAGAAGTTTGGATAATGGGCTTCTGTTATATATTCCCGTGGCAACTGGAGCTAATGCATAAAAGGTTTTAATCCTTTTAGCCAGTGTGGGATTAGTTGAGAAGGCAATTAAAGCTGAAATAGAAAAAGGAACCAGTAGAGAAGTTGGATGTCTGTACTTTTTGGTTATGCATGTGTGCGTGTTCTTCCAGGTGTGATTCCATTTTTAATTTACTGACAGTTCCATCTGAAACAATCCAAGAAACTGTCAATCTTGTTTCTTCAAACTAATCAGATTACAGTTCATTTATTTTCTGATTCTCTATGGGGAAATAATGCGATATTTAAAAAATTACAAAATGAATCTTTGGATCCAACTTCAGAAAACAGGCCAACTTGAGAATAATTATTTGATGACAAAAATTTATCATTTGTATTTTATGACTTGAATATAGTCAGGACTCTCCACAACATGGTGCAACAGGAAGACTGAGGACAATCACTCTTCTGAAAAATATAACTTTAAAAAAAAGGAAAAAGAACTGATATAACATGCCAGGAAATTTGGGGCTCTTGCACTGAGTCAGCAGACCACCTTGAGGAAGACCAAGAACGAGAGCATAGGCACAGGACATGGGAAGATTTGGAGAGCAGCAGCTCTTTTGAAGCCAGCAGCCATAATGGCCATTGGTGCACAGCCAAAGAGGGACCCCAACTAACTGGAATCACAGCCATTTTTAGCAGCAGTAGCTTTACCTCCAACCCCAATACCAGCTGACCCCACCTGGGGACACCGTGGCTCCTGGGGAAACTCAGGAGATTGAGGTAGTACAGCACCACTTTGGCTGCTTATAGTTCCTTGGGAGCCAGTCACCATATTACTCTGGTACTCTGTGGAGGAGAGCCAGCTGGAACCGCTGCCCTCAGCTGAGACAAGAGCAGAACCACCTCAGACCTCAGCACCAACTCACCCCAGCTGGTAATGCCTTAGGAGGACTTGGGAGGCTGAGGCCTTGCAGTACCACTGCCGCTGTTGGTGGCTTCTGGAGGGGAGGGGGGGACCACTAGATTCATCAGCAGACCTCCAGGGAGAGCACCCAAGGTCTTTTGAGATCATTCTGAGGACAAATGGGGACACTGGTTGGGGAGATTCAGGGGATAAAGACTGCACCATTTCAGGGGGTTCACAGGTGAGAATCCATTCCCAGTGCTTGCACTGGGCACAGGTCCTCTCCCTCCACCCACACACACCCTGGGAGTGGCCCTGATAGCTCAGCATGGAAGATTAAAAGCTTATCCACTAAGGACAATTCACCTAGCTGTGGAGGTGGCTATCCCTTCCCCCCAGGATCACTTGCAAGTGAATAAGCTCAGCTGAATACTACAGATAACTCAACAAAGAAGAGTACCACCATCCAACCAGGGGAGAAAAGAAAAAACAAAGCCTGTTTCTCCAAACTGTATTCCCCTCACCACCCCCAATGTCTGGTTTATTTGTTTTCTCTCTGTTTTGTCCTGGGATTTCTTTTTTTTTTCTCTTCTCTTCTGTCTGTCCTATTGGTTTTTTTGCTCTATTTTGTTTTGTTTTCCACTCTCCCTATCTTTATATAGTTTCTCCTTATGTTTTTTACTGCTTATCCTTTCTCTTCATTTTTTTCTCACTTTTCTTTCTCTTTTCCCATTCTTTTTTCTTTGAATACTATCCAATTTCACATTTTTTTCTTGGTGTTTATTCCTTTTCCCCATTCCTACTTCTCCCCTTTTCTTCTTTCATTCCTCCTTGCTTCTTTCTCTCTCCCTTTTTCATTTCTCATCTCTTCCAGAAGCACAACCTCAGAAGAGAAAGACCTTGGGAAGAACAACCCAAGGGCTCCACTCCAAGGGTCTAAACTTAAATGAACCTAACAACTGAAAACACAAGTTCACTTCAGGCAGCAAGCAGGTACCTCAAAACAGAATGATCACCATCTTGTGCTCATCAGGGTACCTACCACACAGAAACCCAGACCACCCAGAACAAGGACTGAGACCTCTCTCCTCAAAGTGGGGATTACACAGACAGGAGGACAAAGGGTAAGTCATACGTCATATCACCACTTGCCACAGCAGAAGAGTGTCAGGCAGGAGCTTCAGGAAATGTTTACACATACAACCCTCCTGTCATAGCATTAACCTGGGAACCCCGTCATTGACATCAGCCACCCTGCAGTTACAAGCCCATGAAGAAACTGTGGGAACATCCATCTCCAACCTTGGTAGCCCAAAACAACTGGATAGGAGTGATCAGAAGCCCTGCTTCCCATCAGCAAGGCATCAGTTAACAGAAGCTGAGGAGGGAGGAACAGGGACCTATGCCACTACCTCTACACAACTACAGCTGCCCAGCCACCAGATGGATATATCTAGAACTTGACAATATCTCCAAGTAATTATACTGACCAACAAAGTGGTACAAGGGTGTCAATCAAGGGCAGAACAAACCCAAAGGCAAACTATGGAACAGAAGAAAATCACAAATGACCAAATGAATGTACCAGGAAATCATAACCATAGAAAGTTAGTCTATAATCAATAGTATGGACACAAAAGGCTATTTCAAACTGATGGAAAAAAATTCAGAGTCACCTAAGGAAAAAACTGAAAGATATAAGAGAAAAAGCATAGAAGGAAAAGAATGATATACAGAACACAATCAACAAACTATTAAAGAATGAAAATGAAACAACAACAAAAAAAACCATAGAAGAACTAAAGAAAACCGATGAAGAAAGAATAGAAGAAGTGGAAGATAGTATCAGTACTCTTTAAGACTCAGAGGTAAAAATAACCCAAAAAGAAAGGGGCAGGGGAAGAGGTGCAAAGGATGAAAGCTGAAAAAACACTACAAGAATGGATGACATGGGAAAAAAAAACCTTAGAATTATGGGACTACCAGAAAGAGAGGAGCAAGACAAAAGAACTGAGAAACTACTCAAAGAATAATTGAAGAGACCTTCCCAACTGTGAAGCCAGAAACAAAAAAAGATACAGAAAGCTAGAAGAACACCAAATTACCACAATGAAAATAAAATATCACAAGACACATAATAGTAAAACTTCAAAAAATCTGAGACAAAGAGAACATAATAAAGTTAGCAAGAGTCAGGAAACAGATAACCTATAAAGGAAAACCTATAAAGGAATACTCACATCAGGCTTCTTAGAAAAAAACACTTTAGGCAAGAAGAGAATAGAGCAACAATTTCAACAAAATCCAATAAAAAATATTCCAGACAAAGATACTTTATCCTGCAATGCTCACATTCATCTGTGAGAGAAAAGATGGACCTTCTCAGACTAACAAAATCTTCAGAAATTCAGTTCTACTACTTCCCACCCCCTTCAAGACATATTAAAAGAAACTTTAAAATTTAAACCAACAGAGGAATGACAAGAAAAATATAACAAGGTAATGACTATAACAAAAAAAGAATAAACAAAATGACATGTATGGAACACTACATATCAATAATCACCCTAAATGTTAGTGGACTAAACACATAAAAAGATACACAGTAATAGAATGGATTAAAAAAAAAGAAGTCCATCTTTCTGCTTTCTTCAGAAAACACACCTAATTGCCAAAGATAAACATAAATTGAAAATAAAAGCTTGGAAAACATCCTGCAAGCAAATGTACCTGAAAACAAGGCAATTACAGCAAACTTATATCTGACAAAATTGGCTTCAAACTGAAAAAGATAACAAGAGACACAGATGACCACTATATAGTAATCAGGGGATTAATACACCAGTAAGACCTAACACTCATTAATATATATGCACCAATGAAGGAGCACCAAACTACATCAGACAATTGCTAACACCTTTGAAAAAAAAAACATTAGAGAGAATACTTATGAGGTAGAAGACTTCAATTCCCTGCCCTCACCAAGACATAGATGGACAAAACAAAAATAAACAAGGACACAGTAACTCAAAATGAAAACCTAGGGCAAATGGATCTGATGGACGTCAATAGGACACTGCACCCTGAAAAAACTGAGTTCACATATTTCTCAAGTACTAGGCGACAAAACCAGCATCAATAAATTCATAAAGATTGAAATCATGTCATCTATTTTCCTGACCATAAAGGTATCAAACTAGAAATCAATCATGAAAAGAAAGACTGCAAATCTTCCATTTCATAGACACAGAGCCATTACTACTGGGGAAAAAATAGATTAATAAAGAAGTCAAAGAAGATAAAAAAATAGTTTGAGATGATTGACAATAAAGATACATCTTTCCAGAATATATGGGTTGGTTCAAAGACAATAATAGGAGGGATATATATGTAGCAACACAGTTTCATGTCAAGAAACAAGAAAATATTCAAAGAAACAACATAATCTCACATCTGAGTGAAGTAGATAAAGAACAGCAGAAAAATCCAAAAGCAAGTAGAAGGAGATAATCAAAACTCAAGCAGAAATAAATGAAATAGAATCAAAAAAGACAATAGAAAAGGTCTACAAAACAAAATAAAGGTTCTTTGAAAGGATAACCAAAATAGATAAACCTCTAGTCAGGTTCATAAAGAAGAGAAGGAAAATTGAAATTAGTAGAATCGCAAATGAAAGAGGGGGGCTTACAACAGACAAAACAGCAATCCAGAGGATATTTTGAGATTACTATGAACATCTATATGCAAATAAGTTTAAGAACATTGATAAGATGGACAAATTTTTAGAGCATACATCCATCCAAAACTGGATTTTAAAAAAAAAAAGGACATAGAAAATCTAAATAAAACAATCTCAAGCATCAAAATTGAAACAGTTATAAAATCAATCCCCAAAAACAAAAGCCCTGGACCAGATGGATTATAAATCAGTTCTACCAGTTGTTCAGAGACTAACTGGTGCTAATGTTACAAAAAAAAAAAAATCTTTCAAAGAATAGAGAAATCAGGAACACTACCAAATACATTCTACAAACCCTGCATCACAATAATACCAAAACCAAACAAAGATAACACAAAGAAAGAAAATTATAGACCAATCTACCTAATGAACACAGATGCGAAAATTCTCAACAAAATCTAGCAAATAGAATCCAACAAAATTCTATCAAATAGATCCAACAATAGAAAAGATAATAAGCCATGACCGACTGGGATTTATCTCAGGGAAACAAAAATGGTTCAACACCTGAAAATCAATTAAGGTAATCCAACACATCAACAAAAAGAAAAATAAAAACCACATGATCATACTGACAGACGCTGAGAAAGCTTTTGACAAAGTCCAACACCCATTTGTGATGAAAGTCTTGGAAATTCTGGGGAGAGACAGAACGTACCTTAACATACACAAAGCAATATATGATAAACTCAGAGCAAAACATTCTAAAGGGTGAACAAGGAAAGGCTGTCCATGCTCACCACTGCTTTTCAATATAATGCTGGAAGTCCTAGCTAGAGCAATAAAGCAAGAGAAGGATATACAAATGATTCAAATAGGGAAAGAAGAAGTAAAGCTATCACTGTTTACAGATGACATGATAATTTATATAGAGAACCCTAAAAACTCTACAGAAAAACAAGTCAAAATAATAAACCAATTCAGTATGGTTGCTGTTTATAAAATTAACACACAAAAATCAGTCATCTTCTTATATGCAAAAAGAAGAAATAAAGAAGAAAAAGAAATTAATAAAACCACTACATTCATCATTGCACGAATGAAAATTAAATATTTGGTTATAAATCTAACAAAAGACATGAAAAACCTATACAAAAAGAACTATAAAACATTGCTAAAAGAAATATAGAAGACATAAAGAAATGGAATGGCATTGCCTGCTCATAGATTGGAAATATCAACATCATCAAATTGGCCATCCTACCAAAAGCAATCTACAGATTCAATGCAATTATAATAAAAATCTCAATGACATTGCTTAAAGAAATAGAACAAATGCTATTGAAATTCACAAGGAATAGTTAAAAACCATAAATGGCCAAAGTTCTCCTAACCAAAAGAAGAAAGAATTACGAGATTGTACTCCTAGACTTTAAACTACACTACAACGCCATAATAATTAAGACAACATGGTACTGGAATAAAAACAGGCACACAGACCAATGGAACAGAATTGAAAATCCAGAAATAAAGCCACATGTGTATACTCAACTAATCTAAGACAAAGGGGAAAAACATACAATGGAACAAGGATAGTCTCTTCAACAAATTGTGCTGGGAAAATTGGACTCCTACATGCAAAAGAATGAATCTAGACTACTTCACATCATGTACAAAAAACAACTCCAAATGCATAAAACTTGCATGTAAAACCTGAAATCATAAAATATATGGAAAAAAATATGGGCAAACCCTCCAAGACTTACAATTCATAAAACTCTTCTAGGACATAGCTATAAATGCAAAAAAAAAAAAAAAAGAAAAGAAAAGAAAATATAAACAGCTAGGACTATATCAAACTAAAATCTTCTGTACAGCAAAAGAAATAAGAACAAAAACAAAAAGTAATCCAAGCAAATGGGAAAAATTTTTTTCTTCCAGACAAGCTGATAAGGGTGTGATAACGAGACACAAGGAACTCACACAACAAAAACAAAACAATGAGCCCAGTCAATAAATGGGCTAAAAAGATACTTCTCAAAAGAAGAAATGTAAATGCTCAACATCACTGTTAATCAGAAAAATGCAAATCAAAGCCACAACGGGATACCATCTCACACCAGTAAGAATGGCCTAAATGAAAAAAAAAATACAACAAACACAGAAAAGGAGATGGAGAGAAAGGAGCACTCTTACACTGCTGGTGGGAACACCAACTGGTCTAACTACTATAGAAAGCTGTGTGGAGGACCATTAAACTACTGAAAGTAGACTACCATTTGATCCAGCAATCCCACTTTGGGAATTTATCCAAAGGATACAGAAATTCATTCAAAAGGACACCTGTACTTGAATTTTTATTGCAGCACTACTTAAAATATCCAGGATGTGAAAAAAATTTTAAAAAATTACCAATGCTCCAAAACAGATGAGTCAGAAAGTTGTGGTATATGTACACAATAGAATATTATTCATCAATCAAAAAAGACATTCTTATGCTATTTGACGCAACAAGGATGGAGATAGAGGGAATCATGCTAGTAGAAATAATCCAGAAAGAAAAGGAGAAATACTTAATTGTCTCACTTATATGAGGGATATAGAAAAAACAAATAAACAAATGGACAAAAAAAATTTTAAACTGTCAACAAAAATGAACTAAAGAGAAGGGCAGGTGGGTTAAATTGGAGGAGGGATGGGCACAAGAGATTAAGATGATTCACAGGTGATAAAGTGATGTAAAATATACATAATTAAAATTAACTTGAATATAATGGGACAATTAACTAGCATATTTATGAATGTGGTATAGAATTAGAAACATTAAAAGCAAAAATTTGAAATCTGATCAAATGAGATTTGAATACTAACTCTGTGGTTTACCAGTTTTGTGACTTGGCCAAATCACTGGAGCTCTGAAGTTTCATCTGAAATATAGGGGGAATCATGATTGCCTCATTAGGTTGTTTTTGAAAAAAAAGGTCAAATCCTGTAGAGTTTTACTAGAGTGCTTGCCAGATCATAGATACTTGAGAAGTGAGAAGTCCAGGTAACTCAAACAGCCGCGCAATAAATATTTTTGGTTCTTGTCTGAATTAGTTGATTTTAGGAAGTTCTGACTATGCAGATTGGCATGTGATCAACTAATGAACAAGGGAAATTCTCATCAGACTATAAGACAATTTCTCCCTATTGTTTATAGTTGTATCTTGAAGAGATTCAGGAGTGACATGTATATAAAAATATTTATCTAGACAATTTATCTGACCTACCTTTTAAAAATAAAACTTGATTCTATTTCAGGAAGAAACTTTCTTCCAAGAACATGATATATCATTCAGGGCTACTGTATCTGGTAACCGAATTCTGCAGATTCCAGTAGCACAGAATAAGCAAGAAACCTACAGAAAAGTCTTAGTAGCTGTCAAGAGGTCCATGCACAATCAAGATGACTCTTTAGATGCTTGCCTAGAATAAAATTAAACCTTTCTGCACACATTTCTAACATTCTAGTATTCACAGAGGATGGAAAGATGTCCATCTGAAGGCAGAAACAACTTGTATAAATTCATGCTGGTTGACAACAATGACAAGGTACTTACAAGTCAGAAAGAGAATGGAAATATTCAAAATTCAAATCATTCAAAATAGTGATTGATTTGTACTATTTGGAACCAGGACAAATACTTCTACTCACCTCAGTGAATCTGAAGGAAATTGTAACATGGTATATCAAGGCAGTACTGTATAAACCCATATCATCATTGTGTAGACTTTTCAAAGGCAAGGTAGTGTGCTATATGCTGATGCAGATTTCCATACAAAAGTGTATATTTTGGGAAATTAAAAAATAAATGCAATAACAAATGTTCATGAATTCTTACAAATGATTTAAAGTTGGTTACTGACCATGTGCATTTGGAGCTGTGCAGATTTATCTAAATCTCCTTCAGGTCATTTATAGACCTTAGATATTGAATTAAATGCATTTTTTCAACACTAGCTACAGGAAATGTAAATCCAGTCTAGTTTAGCCTCTGCCCATATTATGCTTTTTCCCTGGGACTGGTTGTGTTTAGTTAATCATCAAAAAATGAGTAAAACTATTACCCAATTAGTCCTCTTTAGGAAGATTCTGCAGAACCCATTCACTCAGATCTGGCGGAGGCCTTCTGGGGACCATGTCATTGTCCAGCTTCTACCTCTTCTGGATTCTGCTGGTTTTGCCTTTTACTCTACAAGTCTCTTCAAAAAACTTCCTGAGTACTTATTCTCATTTCTTTCCCAAAAACTATTACACAGTGACAATAGTACCAAGTTTTCCTGCACTGATCTTTTTGCTCTTTAACATTCTACAGGGACATACATTTTTCAGAATGACTAAACAGTAGGAAGAGACCTTTCACAAGCTCCCACTATTAATCTCATCTGCTGCGCCCCATATGTCCATAGAAGAACATTCTGATTGCTTAAAATTAGAGCAGAATATAAGATTATCAGTGGAGGATGAAAATCAATGTAAAATCAATCCCTTTTTTCTCTGATAAGAATATTCATGTCCTCTTGCCTGCTCTATCTGATTTCTTCTGTTTATAGCTTTTTCACAAATTCTCATGAACTCCTGGTACTCCAATGAAAACTTTAAAAGTTCCCTATACATTTTGCATTGCCAAATCCAATGGTCAGTACATATGACAATCAATAGCTCATTTCACAGATGATCATATTCTTAAAAAATTCCTCCTTTTGACTTCCACAACAGAAACACTCTTGACTACCATTTTTCTTTTGTCTCCATGATTTCCATTACTTTACCTGATTACTTCAGAAGGGTAAGATAATCGAGTAGGAGTAGGGGAGGGTGGAACCATGTGACACATGGTGGAGTATTGCTAGGGCTTTAATGGTGATCATGTGTGAGAAAATGCATTTGTAGAAGTTTCAACATATAATCCCAAGACAACTGTAATGATTTAAATTAACTTTCTCTCAAAAATATATTTGAGGGAAAATAAAGGCTGGTTGAAGACTATGATAGACATACAAGTTATCTATTCCTACATTTTCCTTCATGTATACATCATAAATAATAATTTCTATCCTTATATATTATTGGTATTTTTTCATGCATTACATTACATTCTGAATGGAAACAATTAGTATAATGAGCAACAGCCAATATAAACATTGGAAATATAGAAGTAAATTACTTTCTACAACTGCTTTTACCTACCAGTGGTACAGCCCTGGGAATGACCAATATATTGTAGCTTTTCTTGTCCAGTCTTGCTTAAAACGAACTCTATTGCAGCTGGAAGATCATATTTAGCAATTTCATCAAAGCTAAAGGAAAATTTAAAAAATAAATCTGAATAAATTTCCTTACCAATACTTTAAAATATCAAACATATTTATTGCTAAGTTACCCTTCGAGATGAAAATGAAGTTTTATAAGCATTGCTGCATGTAAGGTACCAGTGATTAATGGATTTTGGCATTTCTTATTAACAGTTGATGACATTTTGAAAGAAACACTTTACAGCTGCAATTTAATCCAAACAAGATAAGATATGTAGGTCTCTGTTCTTCCTGTTTTGCAAGCAGTCTTCTCTTGTCCAGCAGGGCCAGTCATCCCTCAATACCCTGGTGAAGGTTGAAGTGAAATGATTTGGCCAAATTGGTCACCAGATTTGCTATTAACTCTGAGAAAATGGATATTGTTTCCATCAATGACGCTTTCATTGACTTCAACCATATGGTTTATATGTTCCAGTATGAGTTCACCCATGTTCATTGACACAGTCAAGGTAGAGAATGCAAAGCTTGTCATCAACAGCTCCATTTCCATCTTACAGGAGTGAGAGCCAACCAACATTAAATTGGGTGATGCTGGTGCTAAATATGCCAATTATACAGATGTTTTCACTACTTTGGAGAATGGTGGGGTTCACCTGAAGAGTGGGGCCAGGAGGTCTTTTGTCCCTTCCCCTGCAGATGATGCCTCCATGTTTGTGACTAATGGGAACAGGAAGTACAACTCCATCAAGATTGCTAGCAGTGCCTCCTCCATCACCAACTCGTTGACCCCTGTCCCATGGTCAAGAACCACCATGACAACTTCAGCATCATGGAGGGACTCTTGATACATTTAATGCCATCAGTGCCACCCAGAAGCCAGTGGACAGCTCATATGGGAAGCTGTGGTGTGATGATCAAGGGGCTGTGCAGGACATCAGCTCTACTTGTACTTGCATTGCCAAATCTTGAATTAAGCAGCAATGTGACAGGCATGTCCTTCCAGGTTCCCACATCCAACATATCAGTTGTGGATATAACCTGGCCCTGGAGAATCATGCCAAAAATAATGTCATCAAGAAAAATGGTGATGAAGCAGTTCCCTTCAAAGATATCCTGGATGACAATGAAGACCAAGGTTGGTCCTGTGTCCTTAATAGTGACACCCAGTAGACTATATTCAATTCTGGACCTGACATTGCCCTTGATGACCATTTTGTCAAGCTCATTTCCTGGTATATCAATTAATTTCACCATAGAAACAGGGTGGCAGAACTCAAGGTATACATCACCTCCGAGGAGTCTGAGCCCCAGGACTACCAGCACTAGTGAGAGTACAGAGGAAGAGAATCAGCCTCAGTGGCTGCGTAGTCCTTCCCTCGCTCATCCACTCTGAGAATCTCCTGACCTGTCACAGTTCCATCCAGAAACCCTCAGAAGGGAAGGGGCTTAAGAAACCTGCTTGTGAATTGTTATCAATTAATTGCAGAGTATCCAAACAAACAAAATAATTATGACAATATATGGAGGTAGGGATTACTTCCATGCCTGAAACTGAGTATAAGATTTAAGAATCTGCATGCAGTCCTCAAGTCTAATGAAGGTAAAAACCCCATCTCTATTTTATTCTTCATAAATCAGTCAGAGCATTATTATGAACATAAAAAGGTCTTTATGAGACTCCTTTGTTGAGAAAAATTTCTGCAAATTTTTCAGCACTGAGAATTTTCACTGAGGCCGACACCAGGGCCCAACACCAGGGCCTGCACAGCCTCTTGTCCTGTCCCATGTAGACCTCTGCTCTTCCTCTCAGACTCTTTCTGCCTCACTTCTCAGGACTTGTGGAATTTCTCTCAGTCTCTCAGGTCCTTTCAAAGCCCTTATGCACATTGGAATTATCATCCAATTTCTCTTCTGCTCTCCACTCCATCAGTCACTTCCAGAAATAAGGCATAAAAAGGCAGTGATAGAGAACCCTTGACAGTCTCTCCACTCCATGGTGTCTGAATTTTAGACTCTTGCCCCTCCTGCTGCATAAAAAAAATTCATCCTTTTAAATCCATATGATTATTCCTTTCAGAAACTGCTTTGCAGAGGAAATTTCCTATGTCTATCATTTTATTCATTCCAAAGAATATTCAGGGATGAGCTGAATAATGGGTATTGCTATCATAGAAAATTAGGAGGAAAAAATGATCCTTGAAATAAGGTAGATGAAAAAAATCAGAAACAAAAGGTCAAAATAAAAATTTTTTTTCTTACTGATAGTGTAATATGTTGAATTGGGATTGAGCAGTTATATCTAGTGGTGAATATTTGTTTTTGTCCAACATTATAATTGTCTTTTATCTTTACCTAAAAGTCCAGAATTCATCTGAATCTGGTGAAAGTGTCACATGTCTCCGGGACCAGGTGTTTCCCCTGTCGTTCCCCATCCACACATCATACCCTGCATCTGCCAGGATGAAGCCCAGGCTGTTGTTGGGCAGGTTGGAAATCCAATTTGAGGCCTGTGCGAGCACACCATGCTGCAAAAACACAACAGGTCTCTGACCTGAAAAGTGAAAGTGTTATATATTTCATCAATTCATTCGTTATCCTGAGATTTAAAAAAAAAAAAAAAAGGCAGAAATATAGGTTAAACTTAAATGTAGGTGTGTGGTTAGGTTGGATATTTTTGAGTAGCTTATTATAGTTATGATGATGGTGACTTAGAAGAGGACAAATGCATTAAGTTGTAAAAGTTAAAGATGCAGTTTATGGCATGGAAATTATATCTCAAAAAACTATTGAAAAATTTTAAGGTGATTCCTCATGCTGTTAAGTGGGCTCTGATTGGCATTTAATTTTATTCCTTTCATCTTTCACACTTTTTATGTAATATGAAAAGTATAATATGTAATAGTACAAGCAAAAAAAAAGACTTTCATTTGTGTAGGCAAAGAGCCTACAATCACTTTTGTTGGGAATTTCAGTTCAATATCTTGTGTTTTATAGTTTGAGCACTGCAGTTATATATTGTAATCATTTCTTCACCTATCACTGACTGGTTGATATCCTTGAAGACTGAGCTATGGTTTCCTCACTGCCCCATTTCCAGAATAAGCAAGTCCCTTGTAAGAAATGAAAGGAGGACAAAGTGAAGGAAAAGAATGAGGAGTTGAAAAGAAAGGCAAAAGGAGAGCAAGAAAGGAAAAGAGCAGGAAGAGACAGAAAAGAGGGAAGTTCATACCTCTGTTCTTTGAATTGTTCTTCCCATAAGGAATTCTGTAGATCCCAAGGATATAACCATCCTCAGTCACAACATTATATTCTTCACTTGGGTAGCCCCAGTAGGAAATCATCTGACTCTGATATGGGAAAAACCAAAATGTTAAGTTTTATTTGACTTGTTAAAATGCATGCAAGAATTATATATTACTAAAGATTTCTAACTGGTTATATAAAAGTTTAAATCTACTATGTTCTAAAAAATGGAATCATGGCAATAATTCTTAGTTTCATTGATTGCTCCATAACTTACAATATTCATAGTCCTTTCAGGGTTCTCAGCACGCTTTTCTCCAAAATATCCATGTGTGGTTCCAAGTGCAGATATCAAACTTGCCACTGTTAATAGAAACCACATTTTTGGTCCTACCTGTAATGGAAAAATAAACCATGCTACTGTTAGCCAATTACACTTTCATTATACTTGTATTTTGCACTATTTTTCCCTCCATGCAAAGTAATAAATTGCTTAGGTTATAATGGCCACCCACAAACACCCTTGACTTGAGGGAATTATGTGAAATTAAAAACATCACATTCTCAAAATGCTACCATAACTAGAGCAATGTGTTGAAAGCAATTTCAGGAATGATTTTGATTTCAAAATTTTGCTGATACGTTACCTAGTCAAAATTACAATTATAAATTGACAAATACAAAATTGATAATGTTTTGGATGATCTTTTTCCACATGCTTAAAAATAATCTAAATTAATCTGACTTGAAAGTATTCTAATAATTTCCAATTCAACCCACTCAAGATTTTATAGCTATAATAAATAACAATATATTTCATATGTAGATAAGTAATAATTTCTAGCTCAGTTGGTATTATATTTAAATGATCAATTTTTAACACAATTTTTTCATCCAAATTGTTAAGACTTTATAAGTTATGTTTTAAAAAGGAAAAACAAATGTTCATCTCTAAAAGATATCTGAAATTCTTATTACAAAGATAAATTTAAAACAAATATATAATTATTTTTATTAGTGAAAGAGAGATCAACAAACCAATAGAAATTTGTATGGCATATGAATGGAATCTCTTCAGAGAAAAATAAAGTGGTTAAAAACTTAGAGCTTAAAAACTTTTGCAAATACCATATTTACAGATAACAAAATGAAAATGTAGTAATAATTTATGCCTATCAAAAAAGTTTGATAGTTCATAATGATGAACTAGTTAAGTAAAAACTAATGCTCTCTAAGAGCATATGTTTTTGTAATATTTCTCAACAAGCATGTTGCAATTTTATGAAAATTTAAAATATGTATATATACTTTCCATTCCACATTTAGAAGTTTATCCTCAAATATAATCAAATAAATTTATCTAAAAATGTTGATATATGGATATTCAATATAGTACTGTTTATAATAGGTAAGACTGGGAACTACAATACCTATCAATACAAACTATCATTTTATAAATTATTATGCTTGCTTTAAAATTTTATATATTAAAAATTTATATATATTCTAGGATTACATATTATATTAAATTCATGCAAATTATAAAATGTTTCATAAATTTATAATAATTATAAATTATTATGCTAAAAACAAATTATTGTATTATTTATTAATATAAATAAATATAAATTATTATGCTTTATATTTAGAATATCTGCATATTGTTTAACAGAAAAGAGTGAAGATTTATATGTATTTCTTGGAAAGTTACACAGATGGATGAGATTTAATGATGTTTTTTAAAAATGAATTTTTAACTAGACCACATATTCACAATAATATTTTGGGAAGCAGAAAAAGAGCACATAAGGAACAACCAGCAATGTTTTGGTATTCCACCCAGATATACCCATAATTCTGTACCATCTATTGCTTCTATTAAATTAGTTGCCATTGTAAAACAAGGATGCTTACTCTATGAGTAGAGTTTTGGGGTACAATAATCCAATAGCATCCTTTGTTTAAAGATGTTCAGGGGAAGAATAAGTATTCTCATAATGCCTAATGATGAGGTCCAGGTTATAGCTGGAACTGACATTTACAGAAGGCTCTATATATGGTGGGTAGTGTGCTCAAATATTAAACATGTAGGAGAATTACCTTCTCCTAGATGGTTTCCTCTTAAATGAATAAGGCCAGTAACAGTGTAATTGCTAAAGTGATGAAAATTCATCAAGCTAGTGAACATAAAATTCCCAGCACCATATTAAATACCTAACAAGTATTAGATAAGGGCAGTGATTCTAGCTATCATTTAATTAAAATTTAATTCTCATGATAACCCTACCAACTAGATAGCATTATAGTCCCTATTTTACGGATGAAGAACTCAATTCTAAGATAATTCTTTTCCAGCAAGCATGAAGAAAGCAACTGAACCCATATTTGAGAGCAGGTAGTCTTTCTACAGAGAAAACTATTCTCCACTAAATGCTCATTTAGGATGGCTCTAGACCAGATCTAAAAGGAATTACTTTGTGCCTTACCAGAGAGATTTAAACAATTTGGTCAAGTTTATCTTAAGAGATCTATAATTTAAAGAAATGTATAGCAATCTATGAAATTTAGTAAATATTAATAAAGTTTCATTCAATCACAGTTGATTTGAGTGAATTTAAATTATTCACTATAACATATCAGTACAACAAGTTCACAAGACAATAAGGGATTGATTATTCTCAAAAAAATTAAATTAAATTTAAAAAGAGAGACTAGCCTGTCATGTTAGGCACTCATTACAAAAATGCTGAATTTTGAGCAAATTTGTTATTCAGTAATTGAAAATGTCATGCAGAGAGAAAAAATAAAACCAACCTTATAAGAATGAGACCTAACTCAAACAGATACCATCAGTATCTCAGGTTTTCTCAGGATATGCCAAACTGTCACACTGATGAGATTGAATTGAACCAATTGAGATCTACAGAACAATGAATTGCTCTAAGATGAGAAATACCTTCATGAACTCAGAATTGAGACAGACAGCCCTATCACCCTGGACTAGTTTTTAATCAGTTTGTGCATATAAATAAACCTCCAACAACATATTAAATTACAAATTCTCTTTATCCTTTATTTTCCTCTCAAATGTATAATATACTTTCTGAAACATAGGTAACTTCCTAGTACTGGCTATATCACAGAACTCATAACCTCTGGACCTCCATGCACATATTATTGTTTCTCTTTTCCTTGCTCATCAATCTGAGTCAATCTATTGTTAGGTCAGTCAAGAGCAGATAAAGGTTTCCCTTTGATTTCTGGGAACAAGGCAGGAGATTCTTAGTTGAAAGCTGTGTTCCTTGGATGACTACAACATAGGAAAGAGTCTTACCACAGTCTTGGGAAGTCACTCTGTAGAGTACAATAAAAGCAGTGTTGAGAAAGCTTTAATAATCTTCCCAAATGCAGACTGGCAGTAAAAATCTTGAGGAGCTAGTTACTGATGTGAGGACACTGGAGCTTCTTTTTATAACTTTTCCTTCCAACAAAGGTCTTTGTTTTCTAGGCCTTTGTCTTGTGTGTTATTTGTGATAAGAAAGATACGTCATCAGTCAGATTGCAAGCATAGGCCCAATAAGCCAGCTGACAACCCTGACTGGTGAGATTGTAGTTCTATTGGTTGAAATATGAATCTCAAGACAAGACTATTTTACACAGGAAAAGCTATTGCCAAGAGAATCTTGGAAGCCAGGCTGCATATTTGATGGGCAAAAGCAAGTATTTAAAAATAGTTAGTTCCAATACCATGCTATTTCTCTTTTCTTCTGGTCAGGAGGGTTTTGGAAATTCAGAGATTTTTACTGTATCATATGAATTTCAGTAATTTCTGTTCTATCTCTTTAAAGAACATCATTGGGATTTTTATTGGAATTGTATTGAATCTGTAGATTGCTTTTGGTAAGATGGCCATTTTGATGATGTTAATTCTTCCAATCCATGAGCAGGGATATCTTTCCATTTTTTAATATCTTCTGTTTCTTTTATAGTTTTCTTTCTGTATATCTTTTACATATTTGTTAGGTTTATTCTCAGGTAGTATGGGATGGTCTTACTTACAGGGAAAAGAAACAAACAAACAAAATTTAAAACTGTCAAGAGAACTGAAACATAGAGAAAGGGAAGGTAAGGAGAGCAAAATCGGGGAGGGGGGTAGGGGAGGCCACAAGAGATAAGAAGGTGCTTGGGTGATAAGGTGATGGGAGAATATCAGGGTAAACAATGATGTAATATATATATATATATATATATATGTGTGTGTGTGTGTGTGTGTGTGTGCAATCAATCAAAATTTTTAAAAAGTTAAAAAGATATAATTACATAGTAATAACTATTTTCACTGACTTAATGGTAGGTATTTTCCTCAATGAAAGTGGCTCATCAAAAATAAATAATACATAAATACATAAATAAGAGTCATTAGAATGACTGCTGCCTCAAGAAGTCTCCTGTGAAAAGGTAAGTTGGTCATGGAGTAATTTGACTGGCAAAGACCAGCAGTCAACACCACCACTCCATCAAGATTCTCTGAACCAGAAAACAAGTTCAAAAACTTTTGTGTTTGACTGCAATGAGTTACCCTCTGGTCACAAGAGAGACAAAACTTACCTAAACTACTCAAGTGCTCACAAAAGGAAACAAAACCAGATGAAATTTTTCCTTTTGCATTTTTTTTAATGTGTCCTGACAAGTTTGTCTTTGTAACTTTGACTTTCCACCCAGAGGAAGTACTTATGGGGTATCTCTTTAGCTTTAAAATTAAAAATTGTTCCACCTTGGATTCGAACTCAAAGTCTCACTGACAATATCCCCTCTGTCTGGCTGTGTCAGCTCTCAAGTGTTTGTACATAAGGCTCGGCTCCTAAAGTGTCATTTCCTCTTCAACTGCACTGCTTGTTGCTAGTAAGTCCCACTCCAGGTTTACCTACCCAGAGCCACTGAATTAGTGGGTTTGTCACTATAGACATCTAGATGCCTGTGAGAGACCAGAGGACATCACTTTTAGATACATTTTCATTCTTACAGCAATGCAAGTCTACTTGGGGATGAAAAATTGGATTATGGAGACCATTCTCCTGTGTCCACCTCTGGAATCTCTCTTCCATCCATGGAATTACCTCTGGGGTAGATACATTAGTGAAGATCTTCCCAATAGATTGGCAGATGCCACCTCTGTAATAGAAATATTCATGTCTGAGACTCTTCTGTGTTCTAGCATTCCTTACGTACAGAGTCAGACCAAATAACACATCTTATTAGTTGCATGCCATAAACATGAGGCTACTCATTAAAATTCCATAAACAATATCACCTCCCAATCATTTAAGTTTAATGGAATATAAAAGTTTAGGTATAAGAAGAACTTTAGGAAAAATCTCTCTGGAAACTGAATGTAAATAATTACATGCATTGCCTCTGACCCTTATAAAATTCTCAACTATTCTAGATTCTAAATGGATTTGCTCCTTTTGTAATGATGTTTGTCCCTCCTACACCAACTGGCAGAGATAAAACTCTCATTCTCAGATTAAGTAAACATTATAGAAACTTATAATATAAAACGAGTTTATACTATGACTCACTATGTACAAAAAATACTGAGTATCTTTGTTATAAAAAGGGACCTCTTCCAACCAATATACTTGCGATCCTTTCTTGCCAAGGCACTGGGTGTACATCAAGGACTTTGGGACAAAATTCAAGCTGCAACTTCACTGGAAAGAACCTTATAAGGTACATTAGATTCCCGACACTTCCTTCAAAATGAAATAGAAATTGTACTGGATTCAGGAAAACCAAGCCAAATGGAAGATTTCTACATTGCAGCTCAGATTAAGGAGTTCCAGAACCAAAATTCCAAAAGCAACTGACACTATGCAGTAGACAACTCTTTCTAATTTCACAGATCAAGAAAACTTGTTTTCACCTTTACCCCCATTTTCTTTTATATCCATTGTATATATACACTTAAAAGCAGTCTCTTATACAAACGTCAACCTATGAGTTTTGTGTCCATTTATTCTCTTTCTAGGTATACTTATCAACTTTTTTGTTCTTATTAACCTTTTCTTTTGTCAAATCAAACAGTCCCATATGCTAGTTTACCAACCTTATCCACATTAGCTAATCATACTGACTTGGCTAATTCAGCATCTTGATAGTGTAAAGGATAATTAAAAAAAAAAACATATATACCTCAAGATTCTTTTTCCAAGATATATTAGCAGCATATTAAACTCCAGTCCCTTTTTTTATTTCATAAAAGGAATCTTTAAACTTATTGTGGAAATTACAAATTGCTCTCACTTAGAAGTTTGTCAGTTTACCACATCTCTGCCAGATCATCACTGGAGGGGGGGGGGGTTGCGGTACTTCACTGCTCACTTGATTAAACAACCAATGACACAGCTTATATGATGTTTGGTTAGAACTGGATTGGGCCTTACTTGAAGAGGTGACAAAACCAAGCATTTTAGCTTTGCAAACCAGTCAACAGGCATCCAGTAGCAGCTATTTCATAATATGTTCTGATGTTTTGTCCTCAAACATTGACAGGAATATATGAAAATTGGAAAGATACAGATGTTAGCATTATAAACAGTCCTGGAACACCCCAGATTCTGAGAGTTACAGATTCCAAATGAATTGTTTCTGATAGGTTTGGCATAACACTGGTCCTTTTATTTGATGTGGCAGCAAAGTATATAGAAGATCTCTACCTAAGTAGTTAGGGTAATATGGAATTGAGTATCTTATGCTCACAGTCCCCAGACATTCCACCTTAGATGCGAATCCCATTAAGAACTTGAATTACTTTACTTGTAAAGTTGTGTTGCATAAATATTCCAGAGGAACCACAGAAAATTCACTTGTGCACAATTCTGTGTTTTCAACTGTAAAGGTCTTATGCTTGACCTGCAGAAATTATGAGCTAAAAAAAGCAGTCAACCTTGTCTCTTTCCACAAGAGTTCAGTATTACACTGCAAACTCTCTGAAAACCATTCCAGCCATAAGTTATCTGCCTCAACATTATGGTACTTCAAAATCAACAATATCAGTGAAGAACATGATTTTTTTCAACTCATAGTAGCTTCCTAACTACCCCAGGACTGTTCTTTCCACTGTTCTTTCCCCTTGACACTCAACACTGACCTTGAAATGGCAAGAATAGTTTAAAAAAGAATCTTCTTCAAAACACCCATTTTATCACAGGTATTTCAAATTTCCTCAATCTAAATAATGTTTCTAATGTTCTCATATTTATTGTCAATTTTCACAAGTCGTATTAAGATCTTTCCACTACCATGGAACTTCAAATTAGTAAATAAAGATTCAAAGGACAAATTGTAGCTCAATTTTGAATCTGTCAATACCCAGTTCAACTTTAGATTAAGGTGATAAGTCTGTTTTGACAGGTTCATGCAAGTAGAAAAAAATATAATACCAGGAAGCACTGCAAGAAAAGGTGAAGAGATGAATTGGGATGATCATTGTGCAACATAAAGAAGTATTAAATTATTATCCTGTACCCTGAAATGACTTGATTGTAGTATGTAGAAGATAAATCAGGAAAAAATTAAAAATGGAAAGGGTCAAGACAGGGAAAAGCAATAATATCTCTGGAGATTGATCACAGGCATTATTTTGGTAGGAGACTTTGGGGGCTAAATCTAAGGGGAGAAACCAAGTATTGTCAGAAAATAATGGCATTATAATAATGAAAACAAACAAACAGAAACCATTATGAAGGAGGAAAAAATACACAACAGGCAGGTAGGAAAAACAGAGTGGTGAAAATGAGTTAAAGGGAAAACACCATGGGTAATAGTGGAATATCTGAGTCCTTTGGTGGTGAGAGAGCAACAGTGATCACAAGGTAGAAATACAGATTTTTACTTAGAGAAGTAATCCTATACAATCAAAAAAGAATTAACAAGGATCCAAAAGCATGGTATCTCATTAAAAAAATTGTGATATGTACCATGATGCAATATGTATGTGTGTAATCTATGTCACTGTTAAACATATTGAATAGGTAGCAAATGTAGTAATCGTTATTTATATAACTCTATTCCACACAACTAAAATATTGCATTAAAATTTGCAGAAACATGAACAGATATAAACTATGGAATGATATTAAGAAAAGCAGTTCAGTTGTCAATAGAGCAGAGAACTTGTAAGGATTTCTTTATTGTCTCAATAATTTCACAGTAAATGTCCTAATGTGTTTCATGTGCCCAGATCAATCCCAAGTTGTTGTAGGAAGGCAGGTCCACAAATTGAATGATATTAGAAATTTGATAGTGTAAATTATGTGTATCCTTAGATTTAGACATAGACTTTTTTTTTTTTTTTTTAGATTCCTTCCATGGTGTGTCTGGAGTGTCTGTGAAAGGACTTGTGAAGGAGTCAGCTAAATGAATTCAAAGAGCAATTAATTTCTCAAAGTAATCACACTTAAAGGAAATAATAATGATGTTAAAGTATGCTTTACTAGAATAGTTATATATTTTATTTATCATCATTAGAGACAGTGAGTTGTGATTTTAAAACGTGTAGCTTCCAGAGAAAAGAGCATTTGTCTGAAGGGACGTGAAGGTACACATCAGATAGTGCGTTCATGCCTGGCAGATTTGGTGCCCTTGTGCCTACAAATGGAGATTAGGGAACAATACAATATTCTTATTTCTAATCTTTAAAACAACAGTGAGATAGATGGCTGGCAATCAAACAGGATTTTTTTAAGAAACAAAGGTAAATGTGCTTTAGATTTTCTGGACAAGTACACCCTGTGTTGCTTGCCATTTTCTTACTCCAGTTAATTGGTCTCGAATTGATTCTGCAGGTCTAGAGACAAAGTGTGTTCATCTCTCACTTAGAGTCCAAAACTCTAATCCCATTCCCTGCCACTCTTTCCCTGCCGCCACCAGTTGAGTAAGATGAGTTACTTGAGTCTCTGAAACTATGGAGGCAAGCAGAATGTTGAGGAGGAAATTGAGATAGTTATGACCAAATGACTGTTGGATAGAATCCCTTTTGGAGGGCTGCATGTGGGAGAGGTGGGAGAGAAAACTCTTAGTTTTAAGAATTTGTAGCAGAATCTACTGCTACAATTAATTAGTATCTAAGAATATGAGGCATTAGAGCAAAGTGATAGGCAAGATTGTATTTAGATTATAGTATGTGGTACCCAGAGTAGATGAGGAGCAGATGAAAAAATTCCATTTCCTTTAGTCAACACTTAGTATGGGTATGTAGCTCTATTTGCAATATTGAATATAATTGTCATGGTCAATTTATGATAGTCAGTGAAAATCATCTTCATATGAGAAAGCCAGCATAGCTTAAATCATTTACTAAGAACATGCAGTCAGTGACAGGAAGTGCTAAGAAGTACGCTTCAGATTGTACATATAGTTCATCTTTAGATTATCTGCCATTTTCTGTAGCACCCATTAAAAGTCACTATTAGTTTTCTAAAGTTGTGATTAAGGGCACCATGGAATGGGTGACTTGAGCAATAAAGATTAATTTTCCACAGATCTGGAATCTGTCAATGTAATCTTAGGCAGTATCACCAGATTTGTTTCTTGAAACCCCTTTCCTTTGATTGTGAATGGTGATCTTTTCTCTGTGTGTCCCCAGTACCTTTCCTCTGTACTTGCCTGTGCCCAAATTTCTTCTTCCAAACATACCATCATATTAGATTAGAGCCTACCTAAGGATCATGTTTAAATTAATTTCCCCTTTATTTCCAATAAAGGAGATCATTGGAGGCATTTTGAAATCCTGGAGGTTAGGAATTCAATGTATAACTTAGGAGTAGGTGGGTACAAAATTGATTCTCTAACAGTCATCATTCTCAAAAAGATACTTTTACATAAACATTAATAGACCATGCACACTATAATCAAAGCGAAGTTTTTGTTTCTGAAATTTTTCCAAAATATTTCTTGATTATTATTAAAAGGCAAACATGAATGGAAGCTTTTTAAGTTAAAATTGGGATAATTTTATTATTCCAAACTATTCATATTGTTTGTTATAAATAGATTTGATATACATTCACAGGTATGATATTAACAAAATATCTGCAAAGTGTTTTCCCTCAGTATGTATATACATGAAAACTGGCTCAGAATATTTATTAAGAGGTGGGATCATGACTCAAATCCATGTTATTCATTCTGAGGTCTCAAGTGTTTCTTTTTTTTTCATTGACTGCACATATGTATGTTTTACATCATTGTTTACCCCGAAGTTCTGCCACCACGTATTCTCCAGTCAACCATCATCTTAATCTCTTGTATCCATCACTCCCCTGATTTTACCCCTCTACCCCTCTCTGACTCTATGCTTCAGTTCTGCTGACAGTGTGTTAGTTTTAAATTTTGCCTGTCCTTTTGTTTTTTGTTTTCCCTGTATCCCACATAGAAGTTAGATCATTCAGTATTTCTCTTTTCCTTTCTGACTTATTTCTGATGCGTGATTCCTTCTAGGTTCAACCATGTTAACACATATGCCTCAAATTTGCCATTTTTGATTGCTGACAAATATTCCATTGTGTATATACCACAGCTTTCTGATCCATTTGTCAGTTTTTGGATTTGGGGACTGTTTCCTCATCCTAGCTATTGTAAATAGTGGCACAATAAACATCTGAGCACAGGTGCCCATTTGAATTAGTGTGTTTGGGTCCTTTTGGTACATTCTCAGAAGTGAAATTGCTGAATCAAATGGTAGTTTCATTTTCAGTAGCTTAAAATTCCTTTGCACAGCTTTCCATAGGGACTGGACCAGTTTGCATTACAACCAGCAGTGTGAAAGCGTCAACTTTTTTCCACATCCACTTCATCTCTTGTAGTTGCCTGGGTTTTTTGTTGTTGTTGTTGTTTGTTTGTTTGTTTTTTACTTTTTTTTTTTAATATGGGCCATTCTCACTGAGGATGATGTTATCTCATTATGGCTTTGATTTGTGTTTACCTGATTATTAGTGATGTTGAGCATTTTTTCATATACCTGTTGACCATTTGTATTTTCTTTTAGGAGAAGTATCTTTTAGTTATCCCAATTTTTTGACTAGATTTTTTTTTTTGCTTTGTTTTTGTCAAGTTCTGTAAGTTCTTTGAGAATTTCTATTATCGGACCCTTATCACTGTGTGGAGGGCAAAAAACTTTTTCCCATTTGGTTGGGTTTCTTTTTGTTTTGATTATTGTCTCTTTTTCTCCTGCATACCAAGTAGTTTGGGCTCCCTGTTATAGTCCATTCTGGTGAACTTTCCAAGGCTCGGAAGTCAGTTCTGCTGGTTCTTTGCAGTGATGTTGGGTTTCAGTGGGGCTTCAGCAGCAGCCCTATCTCCACATTCCCTGGAATTCTTCACAGCCCCCAGTTGGTCATATAGACCCATGGTCAGGTTTCCAAGGCAACACTAGCAACTTCCCTTCCATAGGTATTGTCTCCCAATACTGTTTAGATCATTCTCACACAACCATGCATCATTTCCATGCTGAAGTCAGAATAGCATATCCACACTGGGTTCTGGGACTCAGAACTTTTATGTATATTAAAAATTTTTTTTCCTGAATGTGAGCAGAAATCAGTGAGGAGGACACAGAATATTTGTTCCAATTGAGTCACCTTTGTTAAGAAATTTTGGCAATATCTTAGAAACCTTGAGATCAAGGGTAATTCCATGGTGCTGTAAAACTCACACACACACACACACACACACACACACACATATATATATAAATAGTTATATATAGAAAGTATATATAAATAAATAAATAAATAAATAAATAAATATATATATATATATATATAGTTTACTTTCCAGTCAGGACTCCTGAGAAGTTTGCAGCCAAAGTGAATGACAGACCAATCTCCACACTCTGATTATCAGCTTGCTTCTGACTGTGACTTAGTGGAGTATCCCATGAATCTTCTTTGATATCATAAGTGCTGACTCAGATTTTGAAAATCATGGATGCCAAGTGAGATTGTTAGGGGGTTGTGACCCCCAGTACAGCTGTTGATGCATTAAAATAGCTATTGCTAGCATTGGTTGGTGGAGACTTATAGAAGGGAAATTAAGCCTTCTCTCGAGAAAAAAGAGGATTAAAGGATCAGGGAGGGGACAGAGATAAAGACAGGGAAAGAGACAGAACAGAACAGTAGAGAAGAGAACTGAGTAGAGTAGAGGACAGAATAGAAGTAAAGGACAGAACAGAAGAAAGGGACAGAGAGAACAGAGGTGAACTGAGGAGCAGAAAGGAGCAGCAGGGAGGTTGGAGGACTCAGAGCTGCCACTGCCATGTGGGGCAGCAGCCCAGGGAAGGAAGTCAAGCTGTGGGCTTCCATCCCAAGCCCGGGCCAGTGAGGAACCTGGGGAAGCATGTTGGAGAAACTTGTTACATGTGTGAGCTGTTTTGGAAACATGGTACTTGAAAACTTGGTTCAATTTTGAAACTGCAAAGCTGGAAGTCTTCTGGAGAACTGAGGAGAGTTTGTTGTGTTGCCATTTTCAACGTGAGATGTCTGAAGCACTTGCTGTGCTGCTGTACTGAGTGAGTCTTGCTGATGCTGGGCCACTTTGGAGTTGGAGCTGAAAGAATGCCAGAGCACTGCCTTTTGGAGAAGAATTGAGGGTGCCACCCTGGTCTTCCTCATTGGATTTGAAGCAGGAGTGCTTTTGGAGAAGAATTGATGACACCTTCTTGGCTTCTTCTAGCTTGGAGTGGAGCTGTGTCTTTGAAGAAGAAGTGGTGGTGCCATCTCAACTCCTTTATCCTGCTTACGGTGGGGCAGTCACCATTTTGTGGACACACATGGCTGCTAAAGCCATATGTGCTTTGGACTAGAGACTGGACTGTGTGGTGGTAAGATTACTAATGGGGTTCCTTGTACCCCTCAGTGACTCTTGTCTCATTTGTCTTTTATTAAGTAAATGTATTTCTGCCTCCCTCTTAAGATTTATGTGGCCTTGCTACTACTACATGTGTGGACTGGGAAGAACCTGGTGTGTGACTGCCTTTTAAGGGGTCAGTTGTTCCCCTCTGTAAGTTTGGTGATTTGTTTTGTCTGTTTTCTCACCCAATATCAAGATGAGGGAGTTGATATTCAAGACTCTGCATGTTGATTTAGTTGGTTAACAATATAATTTAAAACACTGTGTTTTGGAGGAAGTCCAGAGATGAGAATTTTCCCATATCCAAAAACAATGAGGAAAATTAAGGGTTGTTTCTTACCATGCACAAGTGGTCATTTCTTTCATTGTGATTTCATTTTCTCTGACTTTATTTTTATATGATTGCTACACACTATATTGTAGCAATTACACACTTTTTTCTCAATAGACTATAGTATAAACTCAGGAGACATGCTTATGGGTATTATGCTGTGGAATATTATAGCTTGGACTACTCATAGAGATCTATACATAGAAAAAGATGATCAAATATTTGCAGAATAAGAAAGAAAGATTACCAAAAAAAGGGAATACACCTTCTTTTCAAATGCACATGGATCCTTCTCTAAAATTGACCACATATTAGGACACAGGGAAAACCTGAACAAATACACAAAAATCAAAATTGTACCCACTTTTTTCTCTGATCATAAAAGCATTAAACTAGAAATTAACAATGAAGAGAAAGCAAGAAGAATATCCAATACATGGAGACTGAACAATATACTACTAAACGAAGAATGGGTAATAGAAGAAATTAAAGAAGAAATTAAAACCTACTTTGAAACAAATGATAAAGAAGACACAACATTCCAAAATGTCTGGGACTCAGCAAAAGCATATCTAAGAGGAAGGTTCATAGCAATACAGGCCCATATCAAAAACCAAGAAAATATCCAAAGAAAAAACCTCATATCCCAACTTGAAAAATTAGAAAAAGAACAAGAAAAGCCAAGGCCCAGAAGAAAACAAGAAATAATAAAAATAAAAGAAGAAATAAATAACATAGAGAACAAAAAGACTATTCAGAGGATCAACAAAACTAAGAGCTGGTTCTTTGAAAAAAATAAATAAAATTGACGAGCCCCTCGCAAAGCTCACAAAGAAAAGAAGAGAAAAGACCCAAATAAATAGAATCACAAACGAGAAAGGAGAAATCACCACAGACACAAAAGAAATACAAAGGGTAATCAGAGACTACTATGAACATCTATACAGAAACAGATACAACAATCTGGATAAGATGGACAAATTCCGGGAAAAATACAGCTACCTAAAACTGAACAAAGAAGAAATAGAGAGTCTAAACAATCCAATCACAAGCAGTGAAATTGAAGCAGTCATAAAAACTCTCCCTAAAAACAAAAACCCAGGACCAGATGGTTTTACAAATGAATTCTACATGACATTCAAAGAGGAAATAACACCTATAGTATTAAAACTCTTCAAAAAAATTGAGAAAGAAGAGAAGCTCCCAAACACATTCTACAAAGCAAACATCACACTCATACCAAAACCAAACAAGGACAGCACCAAGAAAGAAAGCTATAGACCAATTTCCCTAATGAACACAGATGCAAAAATATTAAACAAAATACTAGCAAATCGAATCCAACAATGCATAAAAAGCATTATTCACCATGACCAAGTGGGTTTTATCCCAGGGGCACAAGGATGGTTCAACATCCGGAAATCAATTAACATAATCCACCATATCAATAAGAAGAAAAACAAAAACCATATGATCATATCAATTGATGCAGAGAAAGCATTTGACAAAGTCCAGCACCCATTTATGATAAAAGCCCTTGAAAAACTGGGGATCAAAGGAACCTACCTCAACATAATAAAAG